>JAWQFJ010028305.1:10000-30783 GCA_034096865.1 Theodoxus fluviatilis | reverse complement strand
GTAGCACAGTGAGACATTTCCTGAGAGCCATGCACAGTCCTGCTAGGTAGAGTACAGCAGCCAGTCAAGTAAGGAGGTAGCACAGTGAGACATTTCCAAAAAGCCGTGCACAGTCCTGCTAGGTAGAGTACAGCAGCCAGTCAAGTCAGTGTGTAGAACAGTGAGACATTTCCTGAGAGCCATGCACATTCCTGCTAGGTAGAGTACAGCAGCCAGTCAAGTAAGTGTGTAGCACAGTGAGACATTTCCTGAGAGCCATGCACAGTCCTGCTAGGTAGAGTTCAGCAGCCTGTCAAGTAAGGACGTAGCACAGTGAGACATTTCCTGAGAGCCATGCACAGTCCTGCTAGGTAGAGTACAGCAGCCAGTCAAGTCAGTGTGTAGCACAGTGAGACATTTCCTGAGAGCCATGCACATTCCTGCTAGGTAGAGTACAGCAGCCAGTCAAGTAAGTGTGTAGCACAGTGAGACATTTCCTGAGAGCCATGCACAGTCCTGCTAGGTAGAGTACAGCAGCCTGCCAAGTAAGTGTGTAGCACAGTGAGACATTTCCTGAGAGCCATGCACATTCCTGCTAGGTAGAGTACAGCAGCCTGTCAAGTAAGTGTGTAGCACAGTGAGACATTTCCTGATAGCCATGCACAGTCCTGCTAGGTAGAGTGCAGCAGCCAGTCAAGTAAGTGCGTAGCACAGTGAGACATTTCCTGAGAGCCGTGCACAGTCCTGCTAGGTAGAGTACAGCAGCCAGTCAAGTAAGGACGTAGCACAGTAAGACATTTCCTGAGAGCCATGCACAGTCCTGCTAGGTAGAGTACAGCAGCCAGTCAAGTAAGTGTGTAGCACTGTGAGACATTTCCTGAGAGCCATGCACAGTCCTGCTAGGTAGAGTACAGCAGCCAGTCAAGTAAGGAGTTAGCACAGTGACACATTTCCTGAGAGCCGTGCACAGTCCTGCTAGGTAGAGTACAGCAGCCAGTCAAGTAAGTGTGTAGCACAGTGAGACATTTCCTGAGAGCCATGCACAGTCCTGCTAGGTAGAGTTCAGCAGCCTGTCAAGTAAGGACGTAGCACAGTGAGACATTTCCTGAGAGCCATGCACAGTCCTGCTAGGCAGAGTACAGCAGCCAGTCAAGTAAGGAGTTAGCACAGTGAGACATTTCCTGAGAGCCATGCACAGTCCTGCTAGGTAGAGTACAGCAGCCTGACAAGTAAGGACGTAGCACAGTGAGACATTTCCTGAGAGCCATGCACAGTCCTGCTAGGTAGAGTACAGCAGCCTGTCAAGTAAGGACGTAGCACAGTGAGACATTTCCTGAGAGCCGTGCACAGTCCTGCTAGGTACAGTACAGCAGCCAGTCAAGTCAGTGTGTAGCACAGTGAGACATGTCCTGAGAGCCGTGCACAGTCCTGCTAGGTAGAGTACAGCAGCCAGTCAAGTAAGTATGTAGCACAGTGAGACATTTCCTGAGAGCCATGCACAGTCCTGCTAGGTAGAGTACAGCAGCCAGTCAAGTAAGTGTGTAG
Organism: Theodoxus fluviatilis; assembly: GCA_034096865.1. Lineage (NCBI taxonomy): Eukaryota > Metazoa > Mollusca > Gastropoda > Cycloneritida > Neritidae > Theodoxus > Theodoxus fluviatilis. Next base: position 29,259 of record JAWQFJ010028305.1, on the reverse strand, counting down.
CACAGTGAGACATTTCCTGAGAGCCATGCACAGTCATGCTAGGTAGAGTACAGCAGCCAGTCAAGTAAGTGTGTAGTACAGTGAGACATTTCCTGAGAGCCGTGCACAGTCCTGCTAGGTAGAGTACAGCAGCCAGTCAAGTAAGTGTGTAGCACAGTGAGACATTTCCTGATAGCCATGCACAGTCCTGCTAGGTAGAGTACAGCAGCCTGTCAAGTAAGGACGTAGCACAGTGAGACATTTCCTGAGAGCCGTGCACAGTCCTGCTAGGTAGAGTACAGCAGCCAGTCAAGTAAGTATGTAGCACAGTGAGACATTTCCTGAGAGCCATGCACAGTCCTGCTAGGTAGAGTACAGCAGCCAGTCAAGTAAGGAGGTAGCACAGTGAGACATTTCCTGAGAGCCATGCACAGTCCTGCTAGGCAGAGTACAGCAGCCAGTCAAGTAAGGAGTTAGCACAGTGAGACATTTCCTGAGAGCCATGCACAGTCCTGCTAGGTAGAGTACAGCAGCCTGACAAGTAAGGACGTAGCACAGTGAGGCATTTCCTGAGAGCCGTGCACAGTCCTGCTAGTTAGAGTACAGCAGCCAGTCAAGTAAGTGTGTAGCACAGTGACACATTTCCTGAGAGCCGTGCACAGTCCTGCTAGGTAGAGTACAGCAGCCAGTCAAGTAAGTGTGTAGCACAGTGAGACATGTCCTGAGAGCCGTGCACAGTCCTGCTAGGTAGAGTACAGCAGCCAGTCAAGTGTGTAGCACAGTGACATATTTCCTGAGAGCCATGCACAGTCCTGCTAGGTAGAGTACAGCAGCCAGTCAGGTAAGGACGTAGCACAGTGAGACATTTCCTGAGAGCCATGCACAGTCCTGCTAGGTAGAGTACAGCAGCCAGTCAAGTAAGTGTGTAGCACAGTGAGACATTTCCTGAGAGCCGTGCACAGTCCTGCTAGGTAGAGTACAGCACCCAGTCAAGTAAGGACGTAGCACAGTGAGACATTTCCAAAGAGCCGTGCACAGTCCTGCTAGGTAGAGTACAGCAGCCAGTCAAGTAAGGACGTAGCACAGTGAGACATTTCCTGAGAGCCGTGCACAGTCCTGCTAGGTAGAGTACTGCAGCCTGTCAAGTAAGGACGTAGCACAGTGAGACATTTCCTGAGAGCCGTGCACAGTCCTGCTAGGTAGAGTACAGCAGCCGGTCAAGTAAGTGTGTAGCACAGTGACACATTTCCTGAGAGCCATGCACAGTCCTGCTAGGTAGAGTACAGCAGCCAGTCAAGTAAGGACGTAGCACAGTGAGACATTTCCTGAGAGCCGTGCACAGTCCTGCTAGGTAGAGTACAGCAGCCAGTCATGTAAGTGTGCAGCACAGTGACACATTTCCTGAGAACCATGCACAGTCCTGCTAGGTAGAGTACAGCAGCCAGTCAAGTAAGTATGTAGCACAGTGAGACATTTCCTGAGAGCCATGCACAGTCCTGCTAGGTAGAGTACAGCAGCCTGTCAAGTAAGGACGTAGCACAGTGAGACATTTCCTGAGAGCCGTGCACAGTCCTGCTAGGTACAGTACAGCAGCCAGTCAAGTCAGTGTGTAGCACAGTGAAACATTTCCTGAGAGCCATGCACAGTCCTGCTAGGTAGAGTACAGCAGCCAGTCAAGTAAGTATGTAGCACAGTGAGACATTTCCTGAGAGCCATGCACAGTCCTGCTAGGTAGAGTACAGCAGCCAGTCAAGTAAGTGTGTAGCACAGTGAGACATTTCCTGAGAGCCATGCACAGTCATGCTAGGTAGAGTACAGCAGCCAGTCAAGTAAGTGTGTAGTACAGTGAGACATTTCCTGAGAGCCGTGCACAGTCCTGCTAGGTAGAGTACAGCAGCCAGTCAAGTAAGTGTGTAGCACAGTGAGACATTTCCTGATAGCCATGCACAGTCCTGCTAGGTAGAGTACAGCAGCCTGTCAAGTAAGGACGTAGCACAGTGAGACATTTCCTGAGAGCCATGCACAGTCCTGCTAGGTAGAGTACAGCAGCCAGTCAAGTAAGTATGTAGCACAGTGAGACATTTCCTGAGAGCCATGCACAGTCCTGCTAGGTAGAGTACAGCAGCCAGTCAAGTAAGGAGGTAGCACAGTGAGACATTTCCTGAGAGCCATGCACAGTCCTGCTAGGCAGAGTACAGCAGCCAGTCAAGTAAGGAGTTAGCACAGTGAGACATTTCCTGAGAGCCATGCACAGTCCTGCTAGGTAGAGTACAGCAGCCTGACAAGTAAGGACGTAGCACAGTGAGACATTTCCTGAGAGCCGTGCACAGTCCTGCTAGTTAGAGTACAGCAGCCAGTCAAGTAAGTGTGTAGCACAGTGACACATTTCCTGAGAGCCGTGCACAGTCCTGCTAGGTAGAGTACAGCAGCCAGTCAAGTAAGTGTGTAGCACAGTGAGACATGTCCTGAGAGCCGTGCACAGTCCTGCTAGGTAGAGTACAGCAGCCTGCCAAGTAAGTGTGTAGCACAGTGACATATTTCCTGAGAGCCATGCACAGTCCTGCTAGGTAGAGTACAGCAGCCAGTCAGGTAAGGACGTAGCACAGTGAGACATTTCCTGAGAGCCATGCACAGTCCTGCTAGGTAGAGTACAGCAGCCAGTCAAGTAAGTGTGTAGCACAGTGAGACATTTCCTGAGAGCCGTGCACAGTCCTGCTAGGTAGAGTACAGCACCCAGTCAAGTAAGGACGTAGCACAGTGAGACATTTCCAAAGAGCCGTGCACAGTCCTGCTAGGTAGAGTACAGCAGCCAGTCAAGTAAGGACGTAGCACAGTGAGACATTTCCTGAGAGCCGTGCACAGTCCTGCTAGGTAGAGTACTGCAGCCTGTCAAGTAAGGACGTAGCACAGTGAGACATTTCCTGAGAGCCGTGCACAGTCCTGCTAGGTAGAGTACAGCAGCCGGTCAAGTAAGTGTGTAGCACAGTGACACATTTCCTGAGAGCCATGCACAGTCCTGCTAGGTAGAGTACAGCAGCCAGTCAAGTAAGGACGTAGCACAGTGAGACATTTCCTGAGAGCCGTGCACAGTCCTGCTAGGTAGAGTACAGCAGCCAGTCATGTAAGTGTGCAGCACAGTGACACATTTCCTGAGAACCATGCACAGTCCTGCTAGGTAGAGTACAGCAGCCAGTCAAGTAAGTGTGTAGCACAGTGAGACATTTCCTGAGAGCCATGCACAGTCCTGCTAGGTAGAGTTCAGCAGCCAGTCAAGTAAGGAGGTAGCACAGTGAGACATTTCCTGAGAGCCATGCACAGTCCTGCTAGGTAGAGTACAGCAGCCAGTCAAGTCAGTGTGTAGAACAGTGAGACATTTCCTGAGAGCCATGCACATTCCTGCTAGGTAGAGTACAGCAGCCAGTCAAGTAAGTGTGTAGCACAGTGACACATTTCCTGAGAGCCATGCACATTCCTGCTAGGTAGAGTACAGCAGCCTGTCAAGTAAGTGTGTAGCACAGTGAGACATTTCCTGAGAGCCATGCACATTCCTGCTAGGTAGAGTACAGCAGCCAGTCAAGTCAGTGTGTAGCACAGTGAGACATTTCCTGAGAGCCATGCACATTCCTGCTAGGTAGAGTACAGCAGCCAGTCAAGTAAGTGTGTAGCACAGTGAGACATTTCCTGAGAGCCATGCACAGTCCTGCTAGGTAGAGTACAGCAGCCTGTCAAGTAAGTGTGTAGCACAGTGAGACATTTCCTGAGAGCCATGCACATTCCTGCTAGGTAGAGTACAGCAGCCTGCCAAGTAAGTGTGTAGCACAGTGAGACATTTCCTGAGAGCCATGCACATTCCTGCTAGGTAGAGTACAGCAGCCAGTCAAGTAAGAACGTAGCACAGTGAGACATTTCCTGAGAGCCATGCACAGTCCTGCTAGGTAGAGTACAGCAGCCAGTCAAGTGTGTAGCACAGTGACACATTTCCTGAGAGCCATGCACATTCCTGCTAGGTAGAGTACAGCAGCCAGTCAAGTAAGAACGTAGCACAGTGAGACATTTCCTGAGAGCCATGCACAGTCCTGCTAGGTAGAGTACAGCAGCCAGTCAAGTAAGGAGTTAGCACAGTGACACATTTCCTGAGAGCCGTGCACAGTCCTGCTAGGTAGAGTACAGCAGCCAGTCAAGTAAGTGTGTAGCACAGTGAGACATTTCCTGAGAGCCATGCACAGTCCTGCTAGGTAGAGTACAGCAGCCTGTCAAGTAAGGACGTAGCACAGTGAGACATTTCCTGAGAGCCATGCACAGTCCTGCTAGGTAGAGTACAGCAGCCAGTCAAGTCAGTGTGTAGCACAGTGAGACATTTCCTGAGAGCCATGCACAGTCCTGCTAGGTAGAGTACAGCAGCCAGTCAAGTAAGTGTGTAGCACAGTGAGACATTTCCTGAGAGCCATGCACAGTCCTGCTAGGTAGAGTACAGCAGCCTGTCAAGTAAGTGTGTAGCACAGTGAGACATTTCCTGAGAGCCATGCACAGTCCTGCTAGGTAGAGTACAGCAGCCTGTCAAGTAAGGACGTAGCACAGTGAGACATTTCCTGAGAGCCGTGCACAGTCCTGCTAGGTAGAGTACAGCAGCCAGTCAAGTAAGTGTGTAGCACAGTGAGACATTTCCTGAGAGCCGTGCACAGTCCTGCTAGGTAGAGTACAGCAGCCAGTCAAGTAAGGACGTAGCACAGTGAGACATTTCCTGAGAGCCATGCACAGTCCTGCTAGGTAGAGTACAGCAGCCAGTCAAGTAAGTGTGTAGCACAGTGAGACATTTCCTGAGAGCCATGCACAGTCCTGCTAGGTAGAGTACAGCAGCCAGTCAAGTAAGGACGTAGCACAGTGAGACATTTCCTGAGAGCCGTGCACAGTCCTGCTAGGTAGAGTACAGCAGCCAGTCAAGTAAGTGTGTAGCACAGTGAGACATTTCCTGAGAGCCATGCACAGTCCTGCTAGGTAGAGTACAGCAGCCAGTCAAGTAAGGACGTAGCACAGTGAGACATTTCCTGAGAGCCGTGCACAGTCCTGCTAGGTAGAGTACAGCAGCCAGTCAAGTAAGTGTGTAGCACAGTGAGACATTTCCTGAGAGCCATGCACAGTCCTGCTAGGTAGAGTACAGCAGCCAGTCAAGTAAGTGAGTAGCACAGTGAGACATTTCCTGAGAGCCGTGCACAGTCCTGCTAGGTAGAGTACAGCAGCCAGTCAAGTAAGGACGTAGCACAGTGAGACATTTCCTGAGAGCCATGCACAGTCCTGCTAGGTAGAGTACAGCAGCCAGTCAAGTAAGGACGTAGCACAGTGAGACATTTCCTGAGAGCCGTGCACAGTCCTGCTAGGTAGAGTACAGCAGCCAGTCAAGTAAGTGTGTAGCACAGTGAGACATTTCCTGAGAGCCGTGCACAGTCCTGCTAGGTAGAGTACAGCAGCCAGTCAAGTAAGTGTGTAGCACAGTGAGACATTTCCTGAGAGCCGTGCACAGTCCTGCTAGGTAGAGTACAGCAGCCAGTCAAGTAAGGACGTAGCACAGTGAGACATTTCCTGAGAGCCATGCACAGTCCTGCTAGGTAGAGTACAGCAGCCAGTCAAGTAAGGACGTAGCACAGTGAGACATTTCCTGAGAGCCATGCACAGTCCTGCTAGGTAGAGTACAGCAGCCAGTCAAGTAAGTGTGTAGCACAGTGAGACATTTCCTGAGAGCCGTGCACAGTCCTGCTAGGTAGAGTACAGCAGCCAGTCAAGTAAGGACGTAGCACAGTGAGACATTTCCTGAGAGCCATGCACAGTCCTGCTAGGTAGAGTACAGCAGCCAGTCAAGTAAGTGTGTAGCACAGTGAGACATTTCCTGACACCTCTGTGGATGCAACAATACTGTCTTGAGCTGCAACGAGCAGAATCCTTGCTGACTTGGACACTGCTGCTTAGTAGTCAGGATCCATCACTAGACACAACTGTGAGGTCCCATCTGGGAAAAGCATCCTAACTAGAGTGTGGAAGAATTAAAGCTTGGTTTAAAAATTAACATAAAGGATATTACAATGAGCCTAGGCCAATATGTTGTGAAAAGTCCTCCAATTTTAAACTTGATTTCAAGTTTCACACGACTTTCTCTTTACCTCTCCTGCCAGTGCCACAGCCACCTGCACTGGACGAGGAACCCGGGAGAGCGCATCAGTCACAGGACTTCATGCTGGCACAGCCTGATCATAAGCCACGCTGCTCAGCATGACAACCAGCCCAAACAGCGGCCTCCTGCACTCACCTCCAAGTTTGTGCTGCAGCAAGGAGAAGAAAGTCTTCTCAACCTCTCCCCGCCGCAGTCGGTAATCCTCGCGGTCAAACTGCATGGCGGCATTCTTGATGGTGCTCTTGGCAACAGACAAGAACACCGGCTCGTAGTTCATCTCAAACTTGGAATGCAGTCTTGCTATTTCTGTTGGTCTGCAATGACAAACAGCCAACGCCTACAAACAAGCCTCGCCACACTGCGTGATGCTGGCAGGAGTGCAGCAGCTCTGGAAGGCTACATAGGAATGGCTGCACTGTCAAGTTCAAACACCTGATTCCATCCATGGACTTCATTTAATCAGCTGAAACATGATGCACATTTGGCAATCCAGCTCCAGCAGGTCTGCTGAGGAACCGGGATGCAGCCACACAAGTGTGGGGCATCCAGAACACCCAGGGTCAGCTGATCACACCACCCATGGTCAGCTGATCACACCACCCATGGTCAGCTGATCACCCCACCCAGGGTCAGCTGATCACCCCACCCACGGTCAGCTGATCACACCACCCATGGACAGCTGATCACACCACCCAGTCAGCTGATCACCCCACCCAGGGTCAGCTGATCACACCACCCAGGGTCAGCTGATCACACCACTCAGGGTCAGCTGATCACACCACTCATGGTCAGCTGATTACACCACCTAGGGTCAGCTGATCACACCACCCAGGGTTGAGAGGGGACACCACCCAGGGTCAGCTGACGACACCACCCAGGGTCAGCTGATCACACCACCCACGGTCAGCTGATCACACCACCCACAGTCAGCTGATCACCCTACCCAGGGTCAGCTGATCACACCACCCACGGTCAGCTGATCACACCACTCATGGTCAGCTGATCACACCATTCATGGTCAGCTGATCACACCACCCAGGGTCAGCTGATCACACCACCCAGGGTTGAGAGGGGACACCACCCAGGGTCAGCTGACGACACCACCCAGGGTCAGCTGATCACACCACCCACGGTCAGCTGATCACACCACTCATGGTCAGCTGATCACACCACCCACGGTCAGTTGATCACACCACCCACGGTCAGCTGATCACACCACTCATGGTCAGCTGATCACACCACCCACGGTCAGTTGATCACACCACCCACGGTCAGCTGATCACACCACTCATGGTCAGCTGATCACACCATTCATGGTCAGCTGATCACACCACCCAGGGTCAGCTGATCACACCACCCAGGGTTGAGAGGGGACACCACCCAGGGTCAGCTGACGACACCACCCAGGGTCAGCTGATCACACCACCCACGGTCAGCTGATCACACCACTCATGGTCAGCTGATCACACCACCCACGGTCAGTTGATCACACCACCCACGGTCAGCTGATCACACCACTCATGGTCAGCTGATCACACCACCCACGGTCAGTTGATCACACCACCCACGGTCAGTTGATCACACCACCCACGGTCAGTTGATTACACCACCCACGGTCAGTTGATCACACCACCCACGGTCAGTTGATCACACCACCCACGGTCAGTTGATAACACCACCCATGGTCAGCTGATCGCACCACCCACAGTCAGCTGATCGCACCACCCACAGGGCACACCACCCACAGGGCACACCACCCACAGGACACACCACCCACAGGACACATCACCCATGGCCAGCTGATCGCACCACCCACAGGGCACACCACCCACAGGACACACCACCCATGGTCAGCTGATCACACCACCCACGGTCAGCTGATCACACCACCCACAGGGCACACCACCCACAGGGCACTCCACCCACAGGGCACACCACCCACAGGGCACACCACCCACAGGGCACACCACCCACAGGGCACACCACCCACAGGGCACACCACCCACAGGGCACACCACCCACAGGGCACACCACCCACAGGGCACACCACCCACAGGGCACACCACCCACAGGGCACACCACCCACAGGGCACACCACCCACAGGGCACACCACCCACAGGGCACACCACCCACAGGGCACACCACCCACAGGGCACACCACCCACAGGGCACACCACCCACAGGGCACACCACCCACAGGGCACACCACCCACAGGGCACACCACCCACAGGGCACTCCACCCACAGGGCACACCACCCACAGGGCACACCACCCACAGGGCACACCACCCACAGGGCACACCACCCACAGGGCACACCACCCACAGGGCACACCACCCACAGGGCACACCACCCACAGGGCACACCACCCACAGGGCACACCACCCACAGGGCACACCACCCACAGGGCACACCACCCACAGGGCACACCACCCACAGGGCACACCACCCACAGGGCACACCACCCACAGGGCACACCACCCACAGGGCACACCACCCACAGGGCACACCACCCACAGGGCACACCACCCACAGGGCACACCACCCACAGGGCACACCACCCACAGGGCACACCACCCACAGGGCACACCACCCACAGGGCACACCACCCACAGGGCACACCACCCACAGGGCACTCCACCCACAGGGCACACCACCCACAGGGCACACCACCCACAGGGCACACCACCCACAGGGCACACCACCCACAGGGCACACCACCCACAGGGCACACCACCCACAGGGCACACCACCCACAGGGCACACCACCCACAGGGCACACCACCCACAGGGCACACCACCCACAGGGCACACCACCCACAGGGCACACCACCCACAGGGCACACCACCCACAGGGCACACCACCCACAGGGCACACCACCCACAGGGCACACCACCCACAGGGCACACCACCCACAGGGCACACCACCCACAGGGCACACCACCCACAGGGCACACCACCCACAGGGCACTCCACCCACAGGGCACACCACCCACAGGGCACTCCACCCACAGGGCACACCACCCACAGGGCACACCACCCACAGGGCACACCACCCACAGGGCACACCACCCACAGGGCACACCACCCACAGGGCACTCCACCCACAGGGCACTCCACCCACAGGGCACACCACCCACAGGGCACACCACCCACAGGGCACACCACCCACAGGGCACTCCACCCACAGGGCACACCACCCACAGGGCACACCACCCACAGGGCACTCCACCCACAGGGCACACCACCCACAGGGCACTCCACCCACAGGGCACACCACCCACAGGGCACACCACCCACAGGGCACACCACCCACAGGGCACTCCACCCACAGGGCACACCACCCACAGGGCACTCCACCCACAGGGCACACCACCCACAGGGCACTCCACCCACAGGGCACTCCACCCACAGGGCACACCACCCACAGGGCACACCACCCACAGGGCACTCCACCCACAGGGCACACCACCCACAGGGCACACCACCCACAGGGCACTCCACCCACAGGGCACACCACCCACAGGGCACACCACCCACAGGGCACACCACCCACAGGGCACACCACCCACAGGGCACACCACCCACAGGGCACACCACCCACAGGGCACACCACCCACAGGGCACTCCACCCACAGGGCACTCCACCCACAGGGCACACCACCCACAGGGCACACCACCCACAGGGCACACCACCCACAGGGCACACCACCCACAGGGCACACCACCCACAGGGCACACCACCCACAGGGCACACCACCCACAGGGCACACCACCCACAGGGCACACCACCCACAGGGCACACCACCCACAGGGCACACCACCCACAGGGCACACCACCCACAGGGCACACCACCCACAGGGCACACCACCCACAGGGCACACCACCCACAGGGCACACCACCCACAGGGCACACCACCCACAGGGCACACCACCCACAGGGCACACCACCCACAGGGCACACCACCCACAGGGCACACCACCCACAGGGCACACCACCCACAGGGCACACCACCCACAGGGCACACCACCCACAGGGCACACCACCCACAGGGCACACCACCCACAGGGCACACCACCCACAGGGCACACCACCCACAGGGCACACCACCCACAGGGCACACCACCCACAGGGCACACCACCCACAGGGCACACCACCCACAGGGCACACCACCCACAGGGCACACCACCCACAGGGCACACCACCCACAGGGCACACCACCCACAGGGCACACCACCCACAGGGCACACCACCCACAGGGCACACCACCCACAGGGCACACCACCCACAGGGCACACCACCCACAGGGCACACCACCCACAGGGCACACCACCCACAGGGCACTCCACCCACAGGGCACACCACCCACAGGGCACACCACCCACAGGGCACACCACCCACAGGGCACACCACCCACAGGGCACTCCACCCACAGGGCACTCCACCCACAGGGCACACCACCCACAGGGCACACCACCCACAGGGCACACCACCCACAGGGCACACCACCCACAGGGCACACCACCCACAGGGCACACCACCCACAGGGCACACCACCCACAGGGCACACCACCCACAGGGCACACCACCCACAGGGCACACCACCCACAGGGCACACCACCCACAGGGCACACCACCCACAGGGCACACCACCCACAGGGCACACCACCCACAGGGCACACCACCCACAGGGCACACCACCCACAGGGCACACCACCCACAGGGCACACCACCCACAGGGCACACCACCCACAGGGCACTCCACCCACAGGGCACACCACCCACAGGGCACACCACCCACAGGGCACACCACCCACAGGGCACACCACCCACAGGGCACTCCACCCACAGGGCACACCACCCACAGGGCACACCACCCACAGGGCACACCACCCACAGGGCACACCACCCACAGGGCACACCACCCACAGGGCACACCACCCACAGGGCACACCACCCACAGGGCACACCACCCACAGGGCACACCACCCACAGGGCACTCCACCCACAGGGCACACCACCCACAGGGCACTCCACCCACAGGGCACACCACCCACAGGGCACACCACCCACAGGGCACTCCACCCACAGGGCACACCACCCACAGGGCACTCCACCCACAGGGCACACCACCCACAGGGCACACCACCCACAGGGCACACCACCCACAGGGCACTCCACCCACAGGGCACACCACACAGTGTTGACAAACAATGCAATAAAGCCCCAGCATTTCAATTCCATTGATCATCACATCACCAATACTGTTTTATGTACTTGAAGAAGTAGACAAACCAATGACAGTGGTCATCCCATCCCATCACTGTGGACAGTGACATCATGACATTGATCATCCTGTCCCATCACTGTAGACAGTGGCATCATGGCAGTGATCATCCTATCCCATCACTGTAGACAGTGACATCATGACATTGATCATCCTGCCCCATCACTGAAGACACAGTGACATCATGGCAGTGATCATCCCATCCCATCAATGTAGACAGAGACATCATGACAGTGATCATCCTGTCCCATCACTGTAGACAGTGACATCATGGCAGTGATCATCCTGTCCCATCACTGTAGACAGTGACATCATGACAGTGATCATCCTGTCCCATCACTGAAGACAGTGACATTGTTGCAGTGATCATCCTGTCCCATTAGTGTAGGCAGTGACATCAGGACAGTGATCATCACAAGACTGCAAGCGCAGCTACTTACTTGAGAAAGTAGACGATGGCCATGTCCATTTCGATGACCAGGCTGTCGATGGTGAAGACATCGATGGAGAAGCTGAGGATCTGGCCGGTGGCATTGAAGATGACCAGGTCCACATCGGGTGTGAGCACATGGCAGCCTGACATCAGCACATCACTGCGGTCCACTGCCCCTGTGATCTTGCTCTTCTTCAGCGCAACCTGCATGCACGCAAACAGGAAATAATTGCCCACCATACTGTCACAGCAGTAGCGACAATTACAATGTGTACACAACCTGCATGCACGCAAACAGGAAATAATTACCCACCATACTGTCACAGCAGTGGCGACAATTACAATATGTACACAACCTGCATGCACCCAAACAGGAAATAATTGCCCACCATACTGTCACAGCAGTGGCGACAATTACAATGTGTACACAACCTGCATGCGCCCAAACAGGAAATAATTACCCACCATACTGTCACAGCAGTGGCGACAATTACAATGTGTACACAACCTGCATGCACGCAAACAGGAAATAATTACCCACCATACTGTCACAGCAGTGGCGACAATTACAATATGTACACAACCTGCATGCACCCAAACAGGAAATAATTGCCCACCATACTGTCACAGCAGTGGCGACAATTACAATGTGTACACAACCTGCATGCACGCAAACAGGAAATAATTGCCCACCATACTGTCACAGCAGTGGCGACAATTACAATGTGTACACAACCTGCATGCGCCCAAACAGGAAATAATTGCCCACCATACTGTCACAGCAGTGGCGACAATTACAATGTGTACACAACCTGCATGCACCCAAACAGGAAATAATTGCCCACCATACTGTCACAGCAGTAGCGACAATTACAATGTGTACACAACCTGCATGCACCCAAACAGGAAATAATTGCCCACCATACTGTCACAGCAGTGGCGACAATTACAATATGTACACAACCTGCATGCACCCAAACAGGAAATAATTGCCCACCATACTGTCACAGCAGTGGCGACAATTACAATGTGTACACAACCTGCATGCACCCAAACAGGAAATAATTACCCACCATACTGTCACAGCAGTGGCGACAATTACAATGTGTACACAACCTGCATGCACCCAAACAGGAAATAATTGCCCACCATACTGTCACAGCAGTGGCGACAATTACAATGTGTACACAACCTGCATGCGCCCAAACAGGAAATAATTGCCCACCATACTGTCACAGCAGTGGCGACAATTACAATATGTACACAACCTGCATGCACGCAAACAGGAAATAATTACCCACCATACTGTCACAGCAGTGGCGACAATTACAATATGTACACAACCTGCATGCACCCAAACAGGAAATAATTGCCCACCATACTGTCACAGCAGTGGCGACAATTACAATGTGTACACAACCTGCATGCGCCCAAACAGGAAATAATTGCCCACCATACTGTCACAGCAGTGGCGACAATTACAATGTGTACACAACCTGCATGCACGCAAACAGGAAATAATTGCCCACCATACTGTCACAGCAGTGGCGACAATTACAATGTGTACACAACCTGCATGCACCCAAACAGGAAATAATTGCCCACCATACTGTCACAGCAGTAGCGACAATTACAATGTGTACACAACCTGCATGCACCCAAACAGGAAATAATTGCCCACCATACTGTCACAGCAGTGGCGACAATTACAATGTGTACACAACCTGCATGCACCCAAACAGGAAATAATTACCCACCATACTGTCACAGCAGTGGCGACAATTACAATATGTACACAACCTGCATGCACCCAAACAGGAAATAATTACCCACCATACTGTCACAGCAGTGGCGACAATTACAATGTGTACACAACCTGCATGCACCCAAACAGGAAATAATTGCCCACCATACTGTCAAAGCAGTGGCGACAATTACAATGTGTACACAACCTGCATGCACCCAAACAGGAAATAATTACCCACCATACTGTCACAGCAGTGGCGACAATTACAATATGTACACAACCTGCATGCACCCAAACAGGAAATAATTACCCACCATACTGTCACAGCAGTGGCGACAATTACAATATGTACACAACCTGCATGCACCCAAACAGGAAATAATTACCCACCATACTGTCACAGCAGTAGCGACAATTACAATGTGTACACAAGCAACACAACAACAATGGAGCAAAACGTCATCCCTCAATTCCAACAGGACTTGACCGCTGGTCAGGGGTTCCTACAAAACTCGATCGGTGGTCCCCACAAAACTTGACCACTGGTCGGGTGGTTCTCACATAACTCGACCGCTGGTCAGGTGGTTCCCACATAACTCGACCGTTGATCAGGTAGTTCCAACAAAACTTGACTGCTGGTCAGATGGTTCCCACAGAATTTGACCACTGGTCAGGTGGTTCCCACAGAACTTGACTACTGGTCAGGTGGTTCCCACAAAATTCGACCGCTATTCAGGTGGTTCCCACATAACTCAACCGCTGGTCAGATGATTCCCACATAACTCGACCGCTGGTCAGGTGGTTCCAAAAAAAACTCAACCGCTGGTCAGGTGGTTCCCACAGAACTTGATCACTGGTCAGGGGTTCCCACAGAACTTGATCGCTGGTCAGGTGGTTCCCACAGAACTTGATCGCTGGTCAGGTGGTTCCCACAGAACTTGACTGCTGGTCAGGTGGTTCCCACAGAACGACTGCTGGTCAGGTGGTTCCCACAGAACTTGATCGCTGGTCAGGTGGTTCCCACAGAACTTGACTGCTGGTATGGTGATTCCCACAGAATTTGACTGCTGGTCAGGTGGTTCCCACAGAACTTGACTGCTGGTCAGGTGGTTCCCACAGAACTTGACTGCTGGTCAGGTGGTTCCCACAGAACTTGACTGCTGGTCAGGTGGTTCCACATAACTTGACCGTTGGTCAGGTGGTTTCGACAGAACTTGACCACTGGTGAGGTGGTTCCCACAGAATTTGACCACTGGTCAGGTGGTTCTGGAGGCCAAGACACATGGTTGCAGGACATCACACAACTGTCACAGGCAAAGTTCACACACTTGGGTCAAACAGCCTTGGAGTTCTCTTTGACTTCAGGATTTTAGACTTCAACAACCACATAATTACCACAGCAATTTACCTAAAGAGAAAAGAAAGAAAAAAAATGGATGAGACAAGATCACAGCTGTAGTCTATCCCTCTCACCTGGTAGTACTCCACTGTGATGACACTGGGTGGGAAGAGGCCCAGGAAGAGGATCACAGCGATGATGATGCAGACGAAGAGGGCAGCGAGAGCGATTCTGGTGGGCGAAGAGGCGAGGGTGTCGTGCAGATGGCGGTGCTGGTGCAGGAAACAGCGCACAATGGCCGTGGCTGCGGGGTTGAGGGGACCTAGCGCCACGCAGTTGTAGTCAGAGTCCCCAGTCTGGGATCTGCAGCAGTTCAGAATAAATGCACCTGTGTGTCTGCACAGCACACAAGCCTACACACACCAGCGTGACTTGATAGTACACACCTCTACATGTACATACACAAAAACTTTTGATGGCAGTGTCAGGCTGGGTGTGTATATTTGTGTGTGTGTGTGTGTGTGTGTGTGTGTGTGTGTGTGTGTGTGTGTGTGTGTGTGTGTGTGTGTGTGTGCCCTTGTTTGTGTTAGTGTGTGTGTTTGTGTGTTCATGTATATGTGAGTGTCTGTCAGCCTGCCTGTCTGTCCCTCCAAACCTGAGTCTGTCTGTCCGTCTGTCTCAGATTCTCTGTCTCTGTGTCTGTCTCTGTGTCTGTCTCAGTTTCTCTGTCTCTTTCTGTCTCTGTCTGTCTCTCTGTCTGCATCTGTCTGTCCTAGTGTCCGTCCTAGTGTCTGTCTGTCTGTCCGTCCTAGCATCTGTCTGTCTGTTTGTCTCAGTTTCTCTGTCTCTCTGTATCTGTCTGTCTGCATCATATTGTCGGTCTGCTTCTGTCTCTCTGTCTCTTTCTGTTTGTCTGTCTGTCTCTCTGTCTGCGTTTGTCTGTCCTAGTGTCCGTCCTAGTGTCTGTCTGTCTGTCCGTCCTAGCGTCTGTCTGTCTGTTTGTCTCAGTTTCTCTGTCTCTGTGTTTGTCTGTTTCTGTGTCTGTCTGTCTGTGTCCATCTGTCTGTCTCTCTGTCTGTGTCCGCCTGTCTGTCTCTGTTTCTCTGTCTCTGTGTCTGTCTCTGTATGTCTGTGTCTCTGTGTCTGTCTGTCTGTCTGGCTGCATCATTTCTGTCTCTCTGCGACTTTCTGTTTGTCTGTCTATCTCTCTGTCTGCGTCTGTCTGTCCTAGTGTCTGTCTTAGTGTCTGTCTGTCTGTCTGTCCGTCCGTCCTAGCGTCTGTCTGTCTGTTTGTCTCAGTTTCTCTGTCTATGTGTTTGTCTGTCTGTCTCTGTGTGTCTGTCTCTGTGTCCGTCTGTCTCTCTGTCTGTGTCTGTCTGTCTGTCTCTCTGTCTGTCTCTGTGTCCGTCGGTCCGTACATCCGTCTGTGTGTCTGTCTGTCTGTGTGTCTGTCTGTCTGTGTGTCTGTCTGTGTGTCTGTCTCTGTGTCTGTCTGTCTCTGTGTCCGTCCGTCTGTCTCTGTGTCTGTCCGTCTCTGTGTCCGTCTGTCTGTCTGTCTCTGTGTCTGTCTGTCTCTGCGTCTGTCTGTCTGTCTCCATCTCCGAGGGCTGCAGACGGCAGCAATCTGACAGACACACACCGCCCACCACTCACCGTTCATCCTCTGCCACTGGTGCCTCCTCCACTTGGCGCAGGTCGTTCTTGGAGGTCGAGGCAGGGCGGGTAGTGTCGTCCATCACCACCATCTTCATCTCCTCGCCTGAATGGGGCCTCGCCCTGCCCGCCTGCATGCTGCCCGCGTTGTCGCCGTTGTCCCAGGACCCTGGGTAGGGAGGGGGCATCCCGATGGCAGCAGCTGCATCAGGGGCGTTGTCAGTTGGACTCACTGCAGAAAAGGATGCATATTTCACTCCATGACGGCTGTGTGTGTGTTTGTGTGTGTATGTAGGTAGGTAGGAAGGTAGATAGGTGGGTATGTAGGTAGGTAGCTAAGTTGGTAAGAAGCTTGGGAAATAAGTAGACAGGTAGGTAGGTGGGTAAGTAGGTAACTAGGTAAGTAGGAAGCTAGCTAGCTAGCTAGGTAGGCAAGTTTCTGTTCATGTAATGCATCTTTGAAAAAGCGGCTGTACATTTCAGCACATCTGCCAAACCAAACTATTTCGACACCTTGGTGGCCTGAAAAGTGTGGCAATCCAGTGAGCACATGCTTCGACAGTTAGTGGAATGACCTAACAGCCAAATTCAAATGTCTCTTATTGCTCACTGAGACTGAAAAATATCTACACACTGGTACAATCCATCATCTGTGCAAGATGATCAAGTCAGCTGCTAGTGTGCACAACAGCATTTTGGAATGGAGGAATCTGGCGTTCCATACTCAGCACAGGCTCCGTGAGTTTCCTCTGCCTGGTGCAGGTATGCCTGGATTTTGTGGTCTTGTTTGTTTGCTTTGCTTGCGTTCTCTCCATCAACGCCTCTGCCCAACAGTCTGGTAGAGAAAGGGTGTGACATTTTATGGAGGAAATCGGGGCCGCTGTCTGACACAAAAACTATCGCCAGTCTTTTAGCACTGAAGGCTGAGTTCAGATTCGGTCAACAAGCACTGGTCCAATTTGGACAAAAGCCGACACACTGGAGTGCCATCCCCGACACCTTGTGCTGACAGTCAGCTGACATCTCTTTGACAGTCAACACACTGGAGTGCCATCCCCGACACCTTGTGCTGACAGTCAGCTGACATCTCTCTGACAGTTGACACACTGGAGTGCCGTCCCCGACACATTGTGCTGACAGTCAGCTGACATCTCTCTGACAGTTAACACACTGGAGTGCCATCCCCTACACCTTGTGCTAACAGTCAGCTGACATCTCTCTGACAGTCAACACACTGGAGTGCCATCCCCGACACCTTGTTCTGACAGTCAGCTGACATCTCTCTGACAGTTGACACACTGGAGTGCCGTCCCCCACACCTCGTGTTGACAGTCAGCTGACATCTCTCTGACAGTCAACACACTGGAGTGCCATCCCCGACACCTTGTGCTGACAGTCAGCTGACATCTCTCTGACAGTCAACACACTGGAGTGCCATCCCCGACACCTTGTGCTGACAGTCAGCTGACATCTCTCTGACAGTCAACACACTGGAGTGCCATCCCTGACACCTGGAGCTGACAGTCAGCTGACATCTCTCTGACAGTCAACACACTGGAGTGCCGTCCCTGACACCTTGTGCTGACAGTCAGCTGACATCTCTCTGACAGTCAACACACTGGAGTGCCATCCCCGACACCTTGTGCTGACAGTCAGCTGACATCTCTTTGACAGTCAACACACTGGAGTGCCATCCCCGACACCTTGTGCTGACAGTCAGCTGACATCTCTTTGACAGTCAACACACTGGAGTGCCATCCCCGACACCTTGTGCTGACAGTCAGCTGACATCTCTCTGACAGTCAACACACTGGAGTGCCATCCCTGACACCTGGAGCTGACAGTCAGCTGACATCTCTCTGACAGTCAACACACTGGAGTGCTGCAACTGACACCTTGTGCTGACAGTCAGCTGACATCTCTTTGACAGTCAACACACTGGAGTGCCATCCCCTACACCTTGTGCTGACAGTCAGCTGACATCTCTTTGACAGTCAACACACTGGAGTGCCATCCCCGACACCTTGTGCTGACAGTCAGTTGACATCTCTCTGACAGTCAGCACACTGGAGTGCCGTCCCCGACACCTTGTGCTGACAGACAGCTGACATCTCTTTGACAGTCAACACACTGGAGTGCCATCCCCGACACCTTGTGCTGACAGTCAGCTGACATCTCTTTGACAGTCAACACACTGGAGTGCCATCCACGACACCTTGTGCTGACAGTCAGCTGACATCTCTCTGAAAGTCATCACACTGGAGTGCCATCCCCGACACCTCGTGCTGACAGTCAGCTGACATCTCTTTCAAAAAAGGGTGGTTGCTGGGGTTGGACTGACAAAAGTGAAAAAGACAAGTCATGACAATTACTCCGACTAATTGTATTCTTTTTTTAAAAATCTTTTGACCAAAAGATTAAAAAAGAGTAATTGTCACGACTTGTCTTTTTGACATCTCCTTGACAGTCGACACACGGGAGTGCCATTTCTGACACCTTGTAGTGACAATCAGCTGACATCTCTTTGGTCACCCCCCATCATGAAGTTCAAATCACACATCCTGTTTCATCAACTTTCAATATGGAAACTTGCAAGATATCTGACTTTTTCTCTTGTAAAAGAAAAAATACTACATAAAGTGGACCACACTAC
>JAWQFJ010028305.1:0-5000 GCA_034096865.1 Theodoxus fluviatilis | reverse complement strand
TGTTTTCTCAAGCACATTCACACAATAACAACTGCATTCTCAAATGAGCCCATTTAAATAAAATATTACTATAGAGTAGTAAAAAAACAATTCTTGTAAAATTTAGTAATCAAAGCAAGCTAGTTAAAGTTTTTCAGCCATCAGTAGGCAAAGCCGAGTGCACATCAGATTGATGTTCACAGCTCTTTGAAAATGCTGCAAGACAAAAGCATCAAACCCCGGGTTAGAATGAAACGCAGAAAGAACTTTTTGGGAAAAAATAATCATTCTGTGCAAAAATAAGCAAATGAGCTAAGCATTGCCATGGCCTGAAAGGGGAAAAGTTGCAAGTTTGATGGGTGCAGGCCGTAGCAAGCAGCAGCAGCACTCTATGTGTGCAGAGGCAAGGCCGCCATGCAAGCAACAACTCTGCAAGGAGGACTGGAGATGACCCATAGATGTCACAACTACAGCACCATCCACCAGTCATCCCACACACATACACAACACAAAGCAATGCAACACAATACAACACAGCATACAGACCATTACAACATCCATCAGACACACAACACGACACTACACAACACAAAGCAATGCAACACAATACAACACAGCATACAGACCATTGCCTATGTAGAGGGAGCACGGATGGACAGAGCGGGGAATGACAAGGCCAAGGAGACTCACCATTTCCCCTTTCTCCCCTGCACTGCCGTCCTCACACAGGTAATCCCGCCGCCTGTCCCGCACCCGATTCAGCGCTGCCTCTTCCTTCTTGGACAGTTCATTCATCTCCATCTCGTCCTGGGCTGCCTTCCTCTCCCCTGCAAGCAGTGAGCCATGCGTCAGTAGGTCTGCTGTGTGATGTTGCTGTGTGGTGTTGCTGTGTGGTGTTGATGTGTGGTGTTGCTGTGTGGTGTTGCTGTGTGATGTTGCTGTGTGATGTTGCTGTGTGGTGTTGCTGTGTGGTGTTGCTGTGTGGTGTTGCTGTGTGGTGTTGCTGTGTGATGTTGCTGTGTGATGTTGCTGTGTGATGTTGCTGTGTGGTGTTGCTGTGTGGTGTTGCTGTGTGATGTTGCTGTGTGATGTTGCTGTGTGGTGTTGCTGTGTGATGTTGCTGTGTGATGTTGCTGTGTGGTGTTGCTGTGTGATGTTGCTGTGTGATGTTGCTGTGTGATGTTGCTGTGTGGTGTTGCTGTGTGATGTTGCTGTGTGATGTTGCTGTGTGGTGTTGCTGTGTGATGTTGCTGTGTGATGTTGCTGTGTGGTGTTGCTGTGTGATGTTGCTGTGTGATGTTGCTGTGTGATGTTGCTGTGTGGTGTTGCTGTGTGATGTTGCTGTGTGGTGTTGCTGTGTGATGTTGCTGTGTGATGTTGCTGTGTGGTGTTGCTGTGTGATGTTGCTGTGTGATGTTGCTGTGTGGTGCTGCTGTGTGGTGTTGCTGTGTGATGTTGCTGTGTGTTGCTGTGTGGTGTTGCTGTGTGATGTTGCTGTGTGGTGTTGCTGTGTGATGTTGCTGTGTGTTGCTGTGTGGTGTTGCTGTGTGATGTTGCTGTGTGATGTTGCTGTGTGGTGTTGCTGTGTGATGTTGCTGTGTGATGTTGCTGTGTGGTGTTGCTGTGTGATGTTGCTGTGTGATGTTGCTGTGTGGTGCTGCTGTGTGGTGCTGCTGTGTGGTGTTGCTGTGTGGTGTTGCTGTGTGATGTTGCTGTGTGGTGTTGCTGTGTGGTGTTGCTGTGTGGTGTTGCTGTGTGATGTTGCTGTGTGATGTTGCTGTGTGATGTTGCTGTGTGGTGTTGCTGTGTGGTGTTGCTGTGTGGTGTTGCTGTGTGGTGCTGCTGTGTGGTGCTGCTGTGTGGTGTTGCTGTGTGTTGCTGTGTGGTGTTGCTGTGTGGTGTTGCTGTGTGATGTTGCTGTGTGGTGTTGCTGTGTGATGTTGCTGTGTGGTGTTGCTGTGTGGTGTTGCTGTGTGGTGTTGCTGTGTGGTGTTGCTGTGTGATGCTGCTGTGTGGTGCTGCTGTGTGATGTTGCTGTGTGGTGCTGCTGTGTGGTGTTGCTGTGTGATGTTGCTGTGTGGTGTTGCTGTGTGATGTTGCTGTGTGATGTTGCTGTGTGTTGCTGTGTGGTGCTGCTGTGTGGTGTTGCTGTGTGATGTTGCTGTGTGATGCTGCTGTGTGATGTTGCTGTGTGATGTTGCTGTGTGATGCTGTTGTGTGACGTGAGGCAGATGAGGGCACACACACACACAGAAGCTCCACAGGTAAACCCTCCACTCCAAGGCCGTCTTTGCAATCAGGGTACGGGGTACACACATTGCTGTCTACGTTTCCACATGTCCACTAGTGCATGTACGTTATTTCTTAGACTGGTCTGCAGTAGGATGGATGGATGGAGTTTTATGGCCGATCAGCCTTTGTAGGCTATGTAAGGCCATTAAGCAGGAAAATCACTACAAGAGTTCCAAGTAAAAGCAATTAAAGTCATGATGTCCCTACCTATTCACCTCTTAATCTTATGAATCACATAGGGAGACACGGTGGGTCTATTCTCACCCCTAACCCACAGGGGGTCTATTCTCACCCCTAACCCACATGGGGTCTATTCTCACCCCTAACCCACAGGGGGTCTATTCTCACCCCTAACCCACAGGGGGTCTATTCTCACCCCTATCCTGAAGCTCTTGCCCCGCTACAAATGTACAATTACAATGAGCCTCCATCCAGATCTTGCCCCACTACAAATGTACAATTACAATGAGCCTCCATCCAGATCTTGCCCCGCTACAAATGTACAATTACAATGAGCCTCCATCCAGATCTTGCCCCACTACAAATGTACAATTACAATGTGCCTCCATCCAGATCTTGCCCCACTACAAATGTACAATTACAATGAGCCTCCATCCAGATCTTGCCCCACTACAAATGTACAATTACAATGTGCCTCCATCCAGATCTTGCCCCACTACAAATGTACAATTACAATGAGCCTCCATCCAGATCTTGCCCCACTACAAATGTACAATTACAATGTGCCTCCATCCAGATCTTGCCCCACTACAAATGTACAATTACAATGAGCCTCCATCCAGATCTTGCCTGGCTATAAATGTACAATTACAATGTGCCTCCATCCAGATATTGCCCTGCTACAAATGTACAATTACAATGTGCCTTCATCCAGATCTTGCCCCGCTACAAATGTACAATTACAATGTGCCTCCATCCAGATCTTGCCCCGCTACAAATGTACAATTACAATGTGCCTCCATCCAGATCTTGCCCCACTACAAATGTACAATTACAATGTGCCTCCATCCAGCTCTTGCCTGGCTACAAATGTACAATTACAATGTGCCTCCATCCAGCTCTTGCCCCGCTACAAATGTACAATTACAATGTGCCTTCATCCAGATCTTGCCCCGCTACAAATGTACAATTACAATGTGCCTCCATCCAGCTCTTGCCTGGCTACAAATGTACAATTACAATGTGCCTCCATCCAGCTCTTGCCTGGCTACAAATGTACAATTACAATGTGCCTCCATCCAGATCTTGCCCCGCTACAAATGTACAATTACAATGTGCCTCCATCCAGATCTTGCCCCACTACAAATGTACAATTACAATGTGCCTCCATCCAGATCTTGCCCCACTACAAATGTACAATTACAATGTGCCTCCATCCAGATCTTGCCCCACTACAAATGTACAATTACAATGTGCCTCCATCCAGCTCTTGCCCCACTACAAATGTACAATTACAATGTGGCTCCATCCAGATCTTGCCCCGCTACAAATGTACAATTACAATGAGCCTCCATCCAGATCTTGCCCCACTACAAATGTACAATTACAATGTGCCTTCATCCAGATCTTGCCCCACTACAAATGTACAATTACAATGTGCCTCCATCCAGATATTGCCCCGCTACAAATGTATAATTACAATGTGCCTCCATCCAGATCTTGCCCCGCTACAAATGTACAATTACAATGAGCCTCCATCCAGATCTTGCCCCACTACAAATGTATAATTACAATGTGCCTCCATCCAGCTCTTGCCCCGCTACAAATGTACAATTACAATGTGCCTCCATCCAGATCTTGCCCCACTACAAATGTACAATTACAATGTGCCTCCATCCAGATCTTGCCCTGCTACAAATGTACAATTACAATGTGCCTCCATCCAGATCTTGCCCCACTACAAATGTACAATTACAATGTGCCTCCATCCAGATCTTGCCCTGCTACAAATGTACAATTACAATGTGCCTCCATCCAGATCTTGCCCCGCTACAAATGTACAATTACAATGTGCCTCCATCCAGATCTTGCTACTCCTGGCACTGCACCTGGGTGAACAGAAATGAGAAGGACACTGTACCATCATCACTCCTCTCAGGAAAGAGCAAGTGGGCCTGGGATTTACTGTCAGCCATGCTGGAAGTTGTCTTTGACCTTGACTGCCAGTCTCCTGGTCCGAACCAGAGCACTGCGAGGCTGCAACATCATGCAAGTGTTTTCAGTTTCAGTTTCTGCAAACAGTAGACTGCAACCAGTCAACATCAGCCTGCAAAGCAACCAACAGTCTGCAGGGCAAAATCATTTCACACACGCCCAATTAACAGTTTGCAGCATCGCCCACCACGCACATCGTCAGCCAATGGGAGTGCATTCTTGTCTAACTACTGTAACCAAGCAGCCACTATTTTTTTCAGACAAGCGGACTTCTGTGAGGAATAAACAGTGCTAACACTCCACAGAGCAAAAGTGAGCCATGGTCAAAATGTGTGCATGAGGTGTGTTTAGGCAAAGACCGTCTACAATAAGATGGTTCATCCGGTCACTTCCGGCGAAATTAGGGTCACGCGCGCCACCAAGCGGAAACGTTGTCCCTCGAGTCAAGGAAGACAACTTCCACATACCGCGTCAGCATAACAATTTACAGTGGATCGTGGAATCCTCTTATTGTGAACTTCAATTGAGGGACAGGAAAAAAATTTCACACTAAG
>JAWQFJ010028304.1:65000-72223 GCA_034096865.1 Theodoxus fluviatilis | reverse complement strand
GAGGAGGAGAGGAGGAGGAGGAAGAGGGGGGGGAGGGAGGTAGGAGGAGGAGGAGGAGGAGAGGACAGTGTAGGCGTGCAAGAGGGAAGGGAGGAGAGAGGATGTGGGATCCTTAGCTATCGTACGCCTCTCTCGCGAGGTCTCTACGTGCTCGAGTCCGCATGGCTCCCATGGAGGAGCTCTACTCTCTAGTCTCTCGTAACAGCTCTCTCTCTGCTCTCCAGGAAGCCTGCTCTCTACTCTCCTCTAGTGTCTCTCTCTCTCTCTCTCTCTCTCTCTCTCTCTCTCTCTCTCTCTCTCTCTCCAACGATATCCCACATAGGTCTGGTGTTTCCCCTTCTCTCCTCCCCTCCATTACAGTCTCATGTTTCTCATTCTCTCATTCCGCTTAAACAATTTCTTACGAGCTATCCGTATGGACCAGTTTTCTCACCGAGGGTGTCAACTAAGGGAATGCCATAATTGGGGAACATTATACCTTAATTAGGGAAACAGGATTGCCCGGCAAGACAGTCATTTAGACCTAATGTCAGTGGCAGATGATGCCGCGCTAAATGCGACGATTGCATCACGCTACTCCCGCCCTTTGAGGAGCACGTGTTGTGCTTCGTGAAGACCGATTGAGAAAACCCACATTCCAACAGGCGCTTCCGACCTCTCCCCTCCCGCAACAAAGGGATCACCCAGTTCCTTTCATCCCACTCGTCCTGGCTAGGAGCCGCTGATTGCTGTCACGTGGCTGCATCCAGCAGGGGGCAGGCAGAGCTGGGGGCATGTGGGAGATATTTTCGGACCATGAATGAAGCACGTCATTGTTTCAGCCTCTGGGAGGGCGGCTGGAGCCGGGAACAATGCGGCGGGCAAAGTAAGTCGTGCCTGGGTTTTTACTTCTCCTCCTCCGATCCCTCCCAGCTGAAACAATCGGCTCCGCTGGCGCGAAAACCCACAGCCCGGAATCTCCATTTTAATTTTCAAACTCCGCGGGACGTTGGCGCGGTGCAGAGTGGCGAGAAATCCGGGCACCGGTGTACGGACGGCACTCTGGCAAGGCAACCACGTGACACGTTTGCCTCTTTCTCCTGCTGACGTCTGCTGTGCATTTCCTCGGGTACTGGCAGACCCTGGTATTTTGGGATCGACGACTGGGGAAGTTTTTGTTTGGATAACCGCGCTCAAGTGTAGGTTTGGGCGTTAGTTCAACACCTCCATTTTTCAAAACTTCAGAATGTAATGTTTTGAGACAACAGTCGCAGTTAAGTGTAAATTAGATGCATGGGAATTAATGCAGGTTTTTCCGAAGGTTTTTTTGTCGGTGTATTCTCTGCAGAAAGTTGGTGAAAACCCATTTTCAGTTATAGAAAAATGTGTAAAAATTAATGAAAATGTTGTAATAGTATTCTTATAAAAAGGAAATGAAGTAGTGTGCATTGGTACAGTCATAATGGACACATACCATTCAACCACAGACTATGAAAGCTGCACGTTTTAGATCTTTACCAAAAAACTTTAGTCTTACCATTTTTCCTATCACCTCATCGCCACTGCATAAGAAATCCGTGTTTGACCATTACAGAGAGGGGAGACAACCACACCAGCGACTCAGAAGGGCAAGCGTGTGCAGCTTCGTGCAACAGAGAGCGAAATCCCACGCACCCTTGAAAACTCCAGAACGGCAGCGAGGCAGCTGGGTCACCTGCCGTGCCTCCGTCCCTCAGTGCGTCTCACAGAACAATGTCTCAGGAGAGGGCGAGTCTGAGAAAAGTCCAGCCTGGATTCCTGGAGAAGGTTCCAAGGCCCAGCGGAATTCTCGCCGCATTCTTAGCTTCTTCCGCAACAACAAACCAGGCTGGCTGCCTCTTCCTGCGCTAGAGGGTGCTGCAGCGTCGCCGTACTGTCAGCAGCCCCCGTGGCTGGAAAACTGACGAGGACAGCAGGAAGAGAGAGTAAAGGAGAGGGGAAGAAAAAGGAGAGGAGAGGGGGGCCCCCAAGCTATCTCTCCCAGGTCGTAGTATAAACAAACGGTTGGAGGGAGGGTGGAGAAGGTTGCAATGCAGTTGGTCGCGGTGCCAGACGCCTGATAACCAAACAATCGCTCTCCAGACCCCCTGTCTGTAGGTCCCTGCTCTACTGCCATGTGGTAGGCAGTCAGTAGTCAGCAGAGCTCTCTCTCTCTCTCTCTCTCTCTCTCTCTCTCTCTCTCTCTCTCTCTCTCTCATTCATCCAGATGGGAATAGAAGTACACTACAGACACTCAGGAGGTTAGACTCCACGGTGTCTAGGGAGACACACTGAGAGATACCACGATAAGCTCGCACAAGCGCGTCCCCTTGCAGCAAGGCACTTGCGAGTTGTCAAGTCGGCACCTGAGATTCCCATCCACTCTGCAGAAAGTGGACAAGGCGAAGGCAAGGTGAGCGAGCCAGGGCTGCGCGGAATTCGGTCCGTGTGTTCCTTGGCGTGTTGCCAGGGGGTGCTCTCCTCCCAACTTTCATGTGGAAAGCAGGTATCAAAACACGACGCCCCCACTGCCTGCATGACGTTCAGAAGCCGTGAAGAAGTCGTCAGACCGAGACGAGTAACTGGCCTACTGGAACAAGACATAAACAACTCAATGGCTCCACGTTTTGGGGAAAATAAAGTACCAGCAGCTGATATATGATAAGGCAGTGCGCGTTTTTAGCGGCGTTCGTGACTTCATTGCAGCATGTGCAAGACCTCAGTCTAAATCTGCCCCGCCATCTTCCGTAAACACACGTCTTGGAGTGTTTTATAAACAACCATGGAGTAACAGCACGGACAGACTGTACATAAATGTGCCCGACTCTGATACATCCAATAGCGTCTTGTCAAGTTAAATGATTTCATGCACCCTGCATAATTCGGAAGCCTTTGTTAAACTGAGAGAGAGTGAGAGAGGGAGAAAGAGAGAGAGAGAGAGAGAGAGAGAGAGAGAGAGGGAGAGAGAGAAGAAGAGAGAGAGAGAGAGAGAGAGAGAGAGAGAGAGAGAAGCAGATCATAAGATAGCACACACAAAATTTGTCCCTCGCTCAGACGAACGAACAAAAAAATCAAACCAGTTGTGAATAATACGGAAATCAAGATGATCAAGCTTCTTCACAAATAAAACCCCAAAAAACTTCGCCATGGACATTGCACTTGACGTAGTGTGGACCAACCACTCCAGCCACGCCTGCAACAGCTGACTTCCGGCACACCCATCGGTCCTGCCAGAAGGCGCCAACATTCCCGCAGCCTTTCTTGAAAAGCACATCACGTAGCCTGCAGGCTGAGGAGAGGGCAAGGGTCAACACGAATAATCTGGATGCCTCCCCTTGCCTCACCTTGCGAGGCCTAGGGCTTAGAGAGCGAGAGGGGCAGGTGTGCCCGATAACCCTGGGGGCCTGCACAGAGAGGGGCATGCAGGGAGGCTAGGGAGGAGGTCAAAGCGATAGTCCGCAATGATACACGCAAATAATAGCCTGGAAAGATATGTTGTTCGTCCGTCGAGTCGACGAGGACCACTCTAGTCATCCGGGGGGTTGCTGGGACTGGTTCTGTCTGTGTGTGCGCAGATGGCTAACGAGGCCGATCATGGCACGGAAGGTTCGGGAACAGAAGGGACATGGGACAAGTGGGACGTCTCCAGGGGGGTTGACAGCATGGAAAGATAAGCCGCCATTGATGGGCAAGCAGTGAAAAAGTGAGCGTGGCAGCCTCAAATAGGGGGCAAAGGAGCGGCCCTCGAGATACACGATATCAAAGGTGGTTCGTTTCTCTGTGGCTGCGAGGTAAGCACTTTTCTGTCTCCATGTTGGGGAGTGTCTTTGGAGAGAAGTTCGCCCAAGAAACGGCAGTGAAAGGTCAGCAGGTGAGGAAACCGACTGGCACAAGGGCATTGTCTGTAAGAATCAGAATGTATCCAGCACTCAGCAACTTCCTGAAAGACAGCCTTCTTAAGTCGTCGAGCTACCCTTATCGAACCTCCCCAACCCCAACCCCATCCACCCAAAACACACACACACTCACACACGCACGCACGCACGCACGCACGCACGCACGCACGCACACACACACACACACACACACACACACACACACACACACGCCCAACCCTGAATACAAATAGAAATACTTATCTTCCTTCAGAAAGACAAGATTTTTTTCTTTAACGTTTAAGACACTTAGTGAAGACAAACCAAATTTTAACCAAATGACGCAACACACGGAAAAAGTATCAGGCAACACGCACATGCACAGAGGCCCACTGGATTAACTCTACGTGCCCTCGAGGGGAGGTATACCTCATCAACCCCACCCCCACCCCCCACCACCCACCTCACTTCACTCCCATCCCCAATGCCTGCAGCCTTCCAGGTGGTGGGCTTGCAGCCTGGAGAGAAAGCTCCGAGCAGCTGCTGGAGTGAAATGGCTATTGACTCCAGTTCATTAGCAGTGTCGGTGGAGTGAGAGGGGATGGGGAAGAGGGAGACAAGGCTGGGGAATGCACGGCTTTTCCTTCCTGAAACCAACAACGCTTGTGGAAGGCCACGCATGGAGAGCCCAAATGTACCGGGGAGTTTCTGGTTTCATGGAGGCGGAGAGAAGATGTACAGGCTTCAGGGCAACGGGAGAGCTGGCCCGGTAAATGTATCCACGCAACCATCCTCCCTTCCTCCTCTCCCGATTTGTTCTTTGATGTCATTGCCACATGTTGACCTTCTTTCAGGACAGCCTTCAGTGCACAACCGTGCCAGCCACCAAGGTAGCACTTGCAGATAGGCATGCGGGAAGAAGCCATAAGCATCACTAGATGCACACACACATGCCTATGAAAAGACGGGGACAGACGCACATGCGCTCAGACATGGGCACAGATGGTAAATCAGACAACGGAGAAAGCAGACGCTACGCGGGCATGAGATAGTCAGCAAGACAAGCAAGCAATTGTGTTCAAGACGAAGACAACAACAAGCAGTACTAGTTGTTGAATACGTTTACTGGTGGGCAGGTGGTAGCGATGGACGCGTACGCGTAATTCAGTTCTTGGAGGCAGGTGGGACATTCGAACTTCACGCTCGCAAGACTGAGGTAGAACGCCTGATACGGAAGGAGCTTATGCAAGGGGAACGCTGGAGCACGAGGGCGAGGTACAGATGTTCAGATTACTTCACGATGAAATTTCACGACTGAGAAGCGATTGGCGCGCTGCAAAACCAGGGGGGGAAGACAAGAGTCAGGAGAAGTCCACTTCAGTCAACTCCACTCCGCAATCCCACGCAGCTTCGCATTGTCTGAGCTGTCGACAAAGGAGAGCAAGGTCCACTTCAGTCAACTCCACTCCGCAATCCCACGCAGCTTCGCATTGTCTGAGCTGACGACAAAGGAGAGCAAGGAGAGTGAACAACGCAGCATGACGGGTGCCAAGCAAGGAGAGTGAACAACGCAGCATGACGGGTGCCAATGGGTAGACTGTCACGCAAAGAGAGGGCAGTCAGCACCAGGGTGACTGAGGCAGCTGGCCACAGGGCGAGTGCCTGTGTGCCAAGACAGAGGCCATGCAGGTATGCAGCGTGTGCATGCAGGAACTCCAAGCCCCGGGCACGCCTCCAATCATTCATCTCTTCTTCCCTCCTCCCCCACCGCCAGACAAAGCAAGGCCGAGACGGTACACCCACCGAGAGAACTCGGAACATCTCAAGTTTTCTACATCTCGAGCACGACCCAGGGCACCACCGCCAAATGAGTTCCCCTGTAAACACCACGCTTGTTTTTCATGAACTTCCTCGCACAATAATGATGCTTCCAGTAACAGGTGTGTACATCCCTCGTCAGCGAAGAATTTGGAAACTTGTCTCGTTTTCTGCCAAAATATTGACCAAAACAGCATTGACGTTGACGAAGCAGCAGCTACGAGGTACAGTTGAGAGCAACAACTTGATTGGTAAGTGACAGCTCTGTTGTAAAACACGAACCAATCTAAGCACAAGTCTCGTTTGTCATGGGTTGTGGCTTCTGCCAATCCAACCCCTTGCTGACAGAGTCGTTTAAACATCCAGGAAGACTCTACCCTAACTGTTGTGCCCAGTTCTACCAACAATCTCTTTTCAATCTGCAAATCAAAACTCTGCTCCACTGTGTTTTTGCTAAGGAGTGGTCCATTCGCTGGATTCACTCTAAACATGGCTACTGATATCGCCAACTTTGTTCTGAGAAAACGTCTTCTTCCATAGGCATGACATAGAAATCATGTCAGAGGTTAAAGTAACAGCATAAAGACAGAGACACTACGAGATACAGAGAGAGACTTGAACTGATTTATACAAAGACGCTGAGAGAGAGAGAAATAGGGAGAGATGGGAGAAGGAGAAGAAGCACTATCGCCTTATGGGAGCATTGTGCATGATCTTTAAAGGCAGCAAGGTTGCTGCATGATTTTCAAAGGCAGCAAGGTTGCTGGGTGATCTTCAAAGGCAGCAAGGTTGCTGCATGATTTTCAAAGGCAGCAAGGTTGCTGCATGATTTTCAAAGGCGGTAAGGATGCTGCATGATTTTCAAAGGCGGTAAGGTTGCTGCATGATATTCAAAGGCAGCAAGGTTGTTGCGCGATCTTCAAAGGCAGCAAGGTTGCTGCGTGATCTTCAAAGGCAGCAAGGTTGCTGCGTGGTCTTCAAAGGCAGCAAGGTTGCTGCGTGATCTTCAAAGGTAGCAAGGTTGCTGCATGGTCTTCAAAGGCAGCAAGGTTGTTGCG
Source organism: Theodoxus fluviatilis (assembly GCA_034096865.1). Taxonomy (NCBI): domain Eukaryota; kingdom Metazoa; phylum Mollusca; class Gastropoda; order Cycloneritida; family Neritidae; genus Theodoxus; species Theodoxus fluviatilis. The sequence goes on along the minus strand of JAWQFJ010028304.1, from coordinate 65,475 downwards.
TGGTCTTCAAAGGCAGCAAGGTTGCTGCGTGGTCTTCAAAGGCAGCAAGGTTGCTGCATGGTCTTCAAAGGCAGCAAGGTTGTTGCGTGGTCTTCAAAGGCAGCAAGGTTGCTGCGTGGTCTTCAAAGGCAGCAAGGTTACTGCATGGTCTTCAAAGGCAGCAAGGTTGTTGCGTGGTCTTCAAAGGCAGCAAGGTTGCTGCGCGATCTCCAAAGGTAGCAAGGTTGCTGCATGGTCTTCAAAGACAGCAAGGTTGTTGCGTGGTCTTCAAAGGCAGCAAGGTTGCTGCGTGGTCTTCAAAGGCAGCAAGGTTGCTGCGTGGTCTTCAAAGGCAGCAAGGTTGCTGCATGATATTCAAAGGCAGCAAGGTTGTTGCGTGGTCTTCAAAGGCAGCAAGGTTGCTGCGTGGTCTTCAAAGGCAGCAAGGTTGCTGCATGGTCTTCAAAGGCAGCAAGGTTGCTGCGTGATCTTCAAA
>JAWQFJ010028304.1:50000-57500 GCA_034096865.1 Theodoxus fluviatilis | reverse complement strand
TGTATACATAAACATACAGACAAATGGATGTATACATAAACATACACGCTCATGGATGTATACATACACATACAGACACATGGATGTATACATAAACATACAGACAAATGGATGTATACATAAACATACAGACACATGGATGTATACATACACATACAGGCACATGGATGTATACATAAACATACAGACAAATGGATGTATACATAAACATACACGCTCATGGATGTATACATACACATACAGACAAATGGATGTATACATAAACATACAGACAAATGGATGTATACATAAACATACAGACACATGGATGTATACATAAACATACAGACACATGGATGTATACATACACATACAGACACATGGTTGTATACATACACATACAGGCACATGGATGTATACATACACATACAGACACATGGTTGTATACATACACATACAGACACATGGATGTATACATACACATACAGACACATGGATGTATACATACACATACAGACACATGGATGTATACATACACATACAGGCACATGGATGTATACATACACATACAGACACATGGATGTATACATACACATACAGGCACATGGATGTATACATACACATACAGACACATGGATGTATACATACACATACAGACACATGGATGTATACATACACATACAGACACATGGATGTATACATACACATACAGACACATGGATGTATACATACACATACAGACACATGGATGTATACATACACATACAGACACGTGGATGTATACATACACATACAGACACATGGATGTATACATACACATACAGACACATGGATGTATACATACACATACAGACACGTGGATGTATACATACACATACAGGCACATGGATGTATACATATATACATACAGACACGTGGATGTATACATACACATACACACACATGGATGTATACATACACATACAGACACATGGATGTATACATACACATACAGACACGTGGATGTATACATACACATACAGGCACATGGATGTATACATATATACATACAGACACGTGGATGTATACATACACATACACACACATGGATGTATACATACACATACAGACACATGGATGTATACATACACATACAGACACATGGATGTATACATACACATACAGACACATGGATGTATACATAAACATACAGACAAATGGATGTATACATACACATACAGACACGTGGATGTATACATACACATACAGGCACATGGATGTATACATACACATACAGACAAATGGATGTATACATACACATACAGACACGTGGATGTATACATACACATACAGGCACATGGATGTATACATATATACATACAGACACGTGGATGTATACACACATACAGACACATGGATGTATACATACACTGTATACAAACTCGTGGAAAGGAGGCGAGTTGAGATGGACTTGGAACACAATCATTAGAAAGAAAACGCGTGAGAGTGATGGTCACACTGCAGTCACAGAGAGACTGACATGAATAAAACGCGTGAGAGTGATGGTCACACTACAGAGTCACACAGAGACTGACATGAAGAAAACGCATGAGAGTGATGGTCACACTACAGAGTCACACAGAGACTGACATGAAGAAAACGCGTGAGAGTGATGGTCACACTGCATAGTCACACAGAGACTGACATGAGGAAAACGCGTGAGAGTGATGGTCACACTACAGAGTCACACAGAGACTGACATGAAGAAAACGCGTGAGAGTGATGGTCACACTACAGAGTCACACAGAGACTGACATGAAGAAAACGCATGAGAGTGATGGTCACACTACAGAGTCACACAGAGACTGACATGAAGAAAACGCGTGAGAGTGATGGTCACACTACAGAGTCACACAGAGACTGACATGAAGAAAACGCGTGAGAGTGATGGTCACACTACAGAGTCACACAGAGACTGACATGAAGAAAACGCGTGAGAGTGATGGTCACACTACAGAGTCACACAGAGACTGACATGAAGAAAACGCATGAGAGTGATGGTCACACTATAGAGTCACACAGAGACTGACATGAAGAAAACGCGTGAGAGTGATGGTCACACTACAGAGTCACACAGAGACTGACATGAAGAAAACGCGTGAGAGTGATGGTCACACTACAGAGTCACACAGAGACTGACATGAAGAAAACGCGTGAGAGTGATGGTCACACTGCATAGTCACACAGAGACTGACATGAATGCGTGAACGGCAACTTTTTAGAGAGAATTTCCACGGCGCCTCAACAGCAACTGTAGGAAAACTTTCGACATCGCTTCATGGTAGACATTCAGTCGCAACTCGACAGGTGGAAAGCGCCGACTGTAATCAAGGGTGACTCAGTCTCACCAACAATGCCAAGCGACCTTGGCTTGAGTCACGGGACGCCAGCAGACCGCCATTCCATTTCGGCAGTGCCGACCTCCTCAGCTGCATCGCTTTAAGTCTGGCCTTGACCTTGTTGGAGGTCAGGCGAGGTCGCAGTGACAAGTTGGGCGACACCGTCTCACCCACATCTACGACCCTGGGTCGCAAAGACAAACCCTGTACGGGCCATCCAGTCCTCTTTTTCAACCGCAAACCGACACAAACCGCCATGAACTCCATTTTAATATTTTGGCAGGCACTATTTCTGTTGCCGAGTGACATCAGAGTGGTCCTTGGCAGAAATCATGGCACACCCAGGTGTCGGCAATGACTTGGGCACGCATGCTGAGGCCGCGATGTGTGTGTGATCCACATCGAACACTTCCCTATCTCGTGTTTGAATCGTCGTTGTGCAACTTTTTTTCCTGTCCACAGAATTTTCCCCTCCAAAGTCCACGTCTTAATTCTGTGATTGAGCTGCACGCGGACAGATTTATTCGTATTCTCATTCATCGATTTTCAGTGAAAGACAAACTTTTGATGAAATGTCTCTCGAAATATAGTGTCGATTTCAACGATTGATTTCGTTGTTGTTGCTTTTGCTGTTGTTGAGCGAATTAATAACATTTAGTCAACCGACTGCAAGTAAAGAAATGTTGCTTCCTTGGTGTGAGACGTATGGAAAACGCGTTCGCCTAGGTGCATCATGATGTGAGTGTTCTTCGCATACCTTTCATCGTTTCAATTCAAAGGACGGGAAGCAGTTGATACATACACATGACGAAATGTCGCTGCTGGAAGCTGACATGATTCCAGTTTTGGAAATGTCGCTGCTGGAAGCTGGCATGATTCCAGTTTTGGAAATGTCGCTGCTGGAAGCTGGCATGATTCCAGTTTTGGAAATGTCGCTGCTGGAAGCTGGCATGATTCCAGTTTTGGAAATGTCGCTGCTGGAAGCTGGCATGATTCCAGTTTTGGAAATGTCGCTGCTGGAAGCTGGCATGATTCCAGTTTTGGAAATGTCGCTGCTGGAAGCTGGCATGATTCCAGTTTTGGAAATGTCGCTGCTGGAAGCTGGCATGATTCCAGTTTTGGAAATGTCGCTGCTGGAAGCTGGCATGATTCCAGTTTTGGAAATGTCGCTGCTGGAAGCTGGCATGATTCCAGTTTTGGAAATGTCGCTGCTGGAAGCTGGCATGATTCCAGTTTTGGAAATGTCGCTGCTGGAAGCTGGCATGATTCCAGTTTTGGAAATGTCGCTGCTGGAAGCTGGCATGATTCCAGTTTTGGAAATGTCGCTGCTGGAAGCTGGCATGATTCCAGTTTTGGAAATGTCGCTGCTGGAAGCTGGCATGATTCCAGTTTTGGAAATGTCGCTGCTGGAAGCTGGCACGATTCCAGTTTTGGAAATGTCGCTGCTGGAAGCTGGCATGATTCCAGTTTTGGAAATGTCGCTGCTGGAAGCTGGCATGATTCCAGTTTTGGAAATGTCGCTGCTGGAAGCTGGCATGATTCCAGTTTTGGAAATGTCGCTGCTGGAAGCTGGCATGATTCCAGATTTGGAAATGTCGCTGCTGGAAGCTGGCATGATTCCAGTTTTGGAAATGTCGCTGCTGGAAGCTGGCATGATTCCAGTTTTGGAAATGTCGCTGCTGGAAGCTGGCATGATTCCAGTTTTGGAAATGTCGCTGCTGGAAGCTGGCATGATTCCAGTTTTGGAAATGTCGCTGCTGGAAGCTGGCATGATTCCAGATTTGGAAATGTCGCTGCTGGAAGCTGGCATGATTCCAGTTTTGGAAATGTCGCTGCTGGAAGCTGGCATGATTCCAGATTTGGAAATGTCGCTGCTGGAAGCTGGCATGATTCCAGATTTGGAAATGTCGCTGCTGGAAGCTGGCATGATTCCAGTTTTGGAAATGTCGCTGCTGGAAGCTGGCATGATTCCAGATTTGCAACTATGGGCTGAAGTTGACAAACGACGAGGTGCGCGCTTGTCTGAAGACGTTCACGTAGTTTTTAGGAAAACAAGTCATACCTACTTTTTTCTCACGAAGTACCGGCGCGAAAATGTGTTTCAGTTCTCAACTGTTCGGGGGAATTTGGAGGGGGGTGATTGGGAGTAGGGTGGGGGTGGGGGTTCTTGGCACCGAAAGAGTATTTCTTTGGTCTACTTCCCGTACTTGTTGCTGAACAGCTCTCGAACGCTTAGTCTTGGAAATAGGGCTCACTGACATCCCCACAGGCCCTAGTCTTGCAAGTAGGGCTCACTGACATCCCCACAGACCCTAGTCTTGCAAATAGGGCTCACTGACATCCCCACAGGCCGTAGTCTTGCAAGTAGGGCTCACTGATATCTCCATAGGTCCTAGTCTTGCAAGTAGGGCTCACTGACATCCCCACAGACCCTAGTCTTGCAAGTAGGGCTCACTGATATCTCCATAGGTCCTAGTCTTGCAAGTAGGGCTCACTGACATCCCCACAGACCCTAGTCTTGCAAGTAGGGCTCACTGACATCCCCACAGACCCTAGTCTTGCAAGTAGAGCTCACTGACATCCCCATAGGCCGTAGTCTTGCAAGTAGGGCTCACTGACATCACCACAGACCCTAGTCTTGCAAGTAGGGCCTACTGATATCCTCATATCCCCTAGTCTTGCAAGTAGGGCTCACTGACATCCCCATAGGCCGTAGTCTTGCAAGTAGGGCTCACTGACATCACCACATGCCCTAGTCTTGCAAGTAGGGCTCACTGACATCCCCATAGGCCCTAGTCTTGCAAGTAGGGCTCACTGACATCCCCACAGGCCCTAGTCTTGCAAGTAGGGCTCACTGATATCTCCATAGGTCCTAGTCTTGCAAGTAGGGCTCACTGACATCCCCACAGACCCTAGTCTTGCAAGTAGGGCTCACTGACATCCCCATAGGCCCTAGTCTTGCAAGTAGGGCTCACTGACATCCCCACAGACCCTAGTCTTGCAAGTAGGGCTCACTGACATCCCCACAGATCCTAGTCTTGCAAGTAGGGCTCACTGACATCCCCACAGACCCTAGTCTTGCAAGTAGGGCTCACTGACATCCCCATAGGCCCTAGTCTTGCAAGTAGGGCTCACTGACATCCCCACAGGCCCTAGTCTTGCAAGTAGGGCTCACTGACATCCCCACAGACCCTAGTCTTGCAAATAGGGCTCACTGACATCCCCACAGGCCCTAGTCTTGCAAGTAGGGCTCACTGACATCACCACATGCTCTAGTCTTGCAAGTAGGGCTCACTGACATCCCCACAGGCCCTAGTCTTGCAAGTAGGGCTCACTGACATCCCCACAGACCCTAGTCTTGCAAATAGGGCTCACTGACATCCCCTCAGGCCCTAGTCTTGCAAGTAGAGCTCACTGACATCCCCACAGGCCCTAGTCTTGCACGTAGGGCTCACTGACATCCCCACAGGCCCTAGTCTTGCAAGTAGGGCTCACTGATATCTCCATAGGTCCTAGTCTTGCAAGTAGGGCTCACTGACATCCCCACAGACCCTAGTCTTGCAAGTAGGGTTCACTGACATCCACACAGACCCTAGTCTTGCAAGTAGGGCTCACTGACATCACCACAGACCGTAGTCTTGCAAGTAGGCCTCACTGACATCCCCACAGACCCTAGTCTTGCAAGTAGGGCTCACTGACATCCCCATAGGCCCTAGTCTTGCAAGTAGGGCTCACTGACATCCCCATAGGCCCTAATCTTGCAAGTAGGGCTCACTGACATCACCACAGACCGTAGTCTTGCAAGTAGGGCTCACTGACATCCCCATAGGCCCTAGTCTTGCAAGTAGGGCTCACTGACATCACCACAGACCTTAGTCTTGCAAGTAGGGCTCACTGATATCCCCATAGGCCCTAGTCTTGTAAGTAGGGCTCACTGACATATATATCCACAGGCCCTAGTCTTGCAAGTAGGGCTCACTGACATCCCCATAGGCCCTAGTCTTGCAAATAGGGCTCACTGACATCCCCACAGACCGTAGTCTTGCAAGTAGGGCTCACTGACATCCCCATAGGCCCTAGTCTTGCAAGTAGGGCTCATTGACATCCCCACAGGCAGGCCCTCTGTGCTCAGGCAGGCTTGCTCCGTGCACTTTCAGCAAAATGATAAGCGTTTCATTTCGTCTTTCGTCTCTGCTCCATAGGAACGAAGCAGTCAGGACGAAATAGCGAGGGCAATAATCACCCAAACACGTATAGGCCCACCCACACCAGCCGCAAACTCCACTATACCATACTGGGGAAGCAGTTCTTAAAATCATCTCGAAAAAAATTTACACGAGTTAGGTCACTCTCAGGGAGGGAGGGGGGGGGGGGTGAAGGGAAGAAGAGAGAGAGAGAGAGAGAGAGAGAGAGAGAGAGAGAGAGAGAGAGAGAGAGAGAGAGAGAGAGAGAGAGAGAGAGAGAATGAATTAAAGAACACATGGCCGTGAAGCACACACGGATGGAACGAGAAACGGGGAGGTGGAGCGGAGAGGGGAACAGAGTGAGAGAGAGCAAGAGGCTTGGGTAGGGGGAGGGAAGGAGAAAGGAGGAAGACAAAATGGGTAGGGGGAGGAAAGGAGAAAGGAGGTAGACAAAATGTTTAGGAGGTGAAAGGAGAAAGGAGGAAGACAAAATGGGTAGGGAAATTGGAAGGATAAAGGAGGAAGAAAAATGGGTAGAGGGGAGTGGAGGGAGAAAGGAGGGAGAAAGGAGGAAGGAAAATGGGTAGGGAGAAGGGAAGAAGAAATGAGGGGGGAAATGGGTAGGGTGAAGGGAAGGAGAAAGAAAGAAAAAAAATTCCCGTCATCACAGGCGTATATGCCTGTCTGCCTGGCCGTCCCTAAGCTGTGTTTGGTCGTCATGGCAACACGTCAGTGCCTGTTTGGGTGAGGGGGTCAGGGGTCAGGTGCGCTCGGAAACATCTCTCCTCCCGGTCTGTGCCCAGCTCAGAGCGCCATGACGTCATATCACTCGGTACTGCCGGACTGCAAAACTATGCAGGACGACGGCACACTGGTTCCAGAGTTGCTTACACGACGCACATAGCACTGGCACCACACGTGGCGGTGATGCCACGAGAGAAATTTTCGCCTGCTGTGCA
>JAWQFJ010028304.1:15000-42500 GCA_034096865.1 Theodoxus fluviatilis | reverse complement strand
GTGTGTGTGTGTGTGTACACGTGTGTGTGTGTGTGTGTGTACACGTGTGTGTGTGTGTGTGTGTGTGTGTGTACACGTGTGTGTGTGTGTGTGTGTGTACACGTGTGTGTGTGTGTGTACACGTGTGTGTGTGTGTACACGTGTGTGTGTGTGTGTACACGTGTGTGTGTGTGTGTGTATGTGTACACGTGTGTGTGTTTTGGAGTGTGTGTGTGTGTGTGTACACGTGTGTGTGTGTGTGTGTGTGTGTGTGTACACGTGTGTGTGTTTTGGAGTGTGTGTGTGTGTGTGTGTGTGTGTGTGTGTGTGTGTGTGCGTGAGAGAGAGAGAGAGGGAGAGAGAGAGAGAGAGAGAGAGAGAGAGAGAGAGGGAGAGAGAGAGAGAGAGAGAGAGAGAGAGAGAGAGAGAGGGAGAGAGAGAGAGAGAGAGAGAGAGAGAGAGAGAGAGAGAGGAGAGAGATAGAGAGAAGGAGAGAGAGAGAGAGAAGGAGAGAGAGAGGGAGGGAGAGAGAGAGGGAGGAGGGGGAGGTGGGGAGGCAAATAGGAGTAGTCAAGAGAGAAGGCGAGATGGAGAGAGGATACAAGAGGAGTGCCATCAGGGCACGTGGTTACAATTTGTTCTCCACAGCGCGGCTCGATTACCTCTCTACATCTACACTGCACGTGTCTGACATTTATCAACGCGGACATTTCTTTCTGACCAGTAATATCGCAGATCAGCTTACCTCACTGCGACATTTGACCTGATAAAGTGATAGCAAAAAGGATAATATCGCCAGAAAACACACGTTCGAGACAACCCCCCATATCTCCCCTCAAACGCGCTTGTACGCATGGTAAGGAAGAGACCTTGTCTTACAGACAGGACCGAAAGCACACTGGGACGAGTGACACTCGAATGAATTTTAAGGGTTACTGTAGACAGAAATGCAGGGTGGTGACGACAGGAGGAGCTGGGTAAGCAGAAAAACAAGGCTGGATACTTTAGGCCCTGCACACAAAAACAACAACTAGACACACGAGACATGGGAATCGTTCGTATGCAACCAGGGGCAAGAGAGAAATAGAAATATTTTGCGATGCTTTTGTCGAAAGCAAAGACGCCAGGGTTGGAAATACAGAATGATTTATACCAGCTATATCGAAAGAAAATAATGAGGTAGGAGAGAAATATTAATCATTTGTAAAAGTTCTTCACAGACCCTGATAAAGGAAATAAATGGAAATCAGTTATAACAGCTGTATTTTTTTAAGGACGATCCACGACTGCGAGTTGGGCCTTCTTAGGTAAACTCCGACTTTCCAGAGTTACTTCAGACGGCGCGGTGAGCCTTTCATAGGTAAACTCCGACTTTCCAGAGTTACTTCAGACTTCGCGGTGGAGGCAAACTCTGGTTTGCCCCCGGGCGGACTGGGGTCCCAAGGCGTGAGATGGAAGCCAGGCCTCATCACATCACGCCGCAAGTTCAACTCGACTCCCAGCCCTCCCTCTTCCGCCCTCCCTCGTCCCCGTTCCTCCCCCAGGTAATGGCGGAGCAAAACTTTACACGGGGGGCCCCGCTCAAACAGGATATCCGGGAGCCGCGGCCCGAGAAAGTTCAGCAGATGCTCCTGCGATTCATCTGTGACTGAGTCGCCTCCACTCTTCCATACACTTTTCACGCCCAGCCAGGAATGGCTGCCCGGCCTAGTAGGGTCGACAGCTCCTGAACCCGCTTCCTGGGCGCTTGAGAACCCCAGGGAAGTGCTCTCGGCAGTCATCCTGCCCCTCAAGCTTGGAAAGAGGCAACCAGTTTTAGAGTTCAGGGTTAGGGCAGGAGGAGTGTATGGGACGATTTATTTCAGTCTCAAAACGGATAAATTGGCTTAATTAAGTATTCAGTCTACTATAAAAAGTTATTTCAATACAAAGCATTTACATCAGTGCTGGCCGTTAACTTTTTCTCAACATAAAACAAAGGGGGAATGCCACATTGACGGCAAAATACATCTCGTTTACACGTGCAATGCGTGCTTGAAAGGTCCACATTAAGACTCAATTTACACCATTCACCGATAAGCCTAAAACAAAAAAAAAGCTTTTCTCCACAGGCTTTTCCCACACTATTCACCCATTGTTTCTTCGAATACATCCGGCGGTGTAGCGAGGAAATCCAACCCCTTGAAAATAGAGCCATGGCGGGTAGAAAGGGAAACAGAGACCGATATGAGGCGCGGCTCTGGAGGGAGAGAACGTTTCTTCTCACAACAAAACGCGTCGACCGCTGATAAGCGCTCTTCTCTAATTGAAACCACATCCCAAACAGCCGATAGTGCACTCTCGACCCCGAACTGGGCAGAAACTCGAGGCTGGCAGTGGGGGCCAGGGTGGATACGACAATTAGAGGCCTGCGTGAATGGTTCCAGACAAGCCCCTGATTGGATCACCCGCCATAGGAGGACCCGAAAAACAACAGGAAATTATAAGCGCGCTTGAAAACAAGACTGGCTGCTTTGAATCTACAACCAGGACGGCCTGAAGTGGACCGTCTGATACTTTTTTTCCGTACTGTAAATGAAACGTTACACAGCCTCAAGCAATAATTCATCTAACCATCGAACGTGGAATTTGCTCCTATGCTGCAACAGTGACAACATTCTCCGCGAAAATTCTGCACGTTTGGAAATAAAACACGGTAGAAAAAAGTGCGCGCGCGCACACACACACACACACACACACACACACACACACTCGTACCATGACGTCACCACTTCATTGAGGGTGTCGTGCCTCAGGCTGGTGCCATGCTGCCAACCCAGACTACGTCATCGTCCGGTGACGTGGCACCGCCCCAGCTTGTCATCCAAGAAATTGACACATTCTCTCAGTTTGCGCGGGAAAGGCAACGACGGGAGCTCCGCCCGGTGGAGTTAAAAATCCCACGTGTGTCGCAATGGCCCACTTGATTCGAAGCAGAGCGACAGCTGCTTTGGGTTCGGACTCTCCAGGAATAGATTCTAGGCCGTGGCCAGGGAGTGCCGAGAGGGAGTTGACCACTCGATGACGTCAGACGTCACTGGTCCAGTGGGCTGGACGACTGCCAGTTTGGAGCCGAATGTGGGAATGCTTAGCAACCTCGCTTTGTTGCACAATGTGTTTTGTATGGGTGTGATAGAGTGCGTGAGTGCGTGTTTCCAGTCGCACTCGCATACATGCGTATGTGTCCGTGTGCACGTTTCGGGTATGATTGGATGAATAGGTGGGTGGGTTACACGCGAGAAATTGAACATTTGACGCAGTGTTTTAAAGAGGCTGTCATAAATCGACCCAAACTCTCACGTTTAACTTGCACGTGAAAATCGCTCCACTCCAGCATACACCACAGAAGACGGTTGGATTCAAAGTTAAGACAGGACAGGTACACAAGAATATCAGCAAATTAACAAATGGAAAAAAACAACTTTTAAAAGACATGTAAAAAGCAGACAACGTGTAAAATAGATTGCAATCTGCAGAGTCCCTTGCGTTACAGACGTACAGAGCTTTGCCAAAGACCGCAGGTCCTGGTCTCTACTTCTGTATGACCTCGGAGGAAGCCGAAGTAGCCTCCCCTTGGCTGTGGGTGCTGCCTCTTTACTATCCTGCTTCCCCGCAATGTTGTCCCTGGCTGCCTTTTACTACAGACAATCGCTCTACAGTTTCGTACGAATCCAATATTTCACGAATTTCTCATGCATAGAATTAGACATCAGTACATATTGCACAAAATATACGCAGAATTCCAAGGTGAAAAAGGGAACAAACAAAACTCTTTAGAGAAAAACAAGAAATCAACTCGCATACATAACATTTCTATGGGTTCTCGTCTGTTTGGGTGAGTGGCTGGCTGGGTGGGTGCATTTCGTGCGGTGTACAACCCTTACTACACGAGCTTTACGTCCAGTAAACGAGAGGACAGTAGCAAATCACAAGATCACGCTACGAAAGGGAGAAACACGCAGTCTGAAGGTGGTCTGTAAGTGTCAAGTGCAAAGCTACCTGCAATACAACAGACACCACGCAAGGGTAAACAGGTGTGAAACCAAAGAATGGGTCCTACCTTGATTTCCCCATCACTCCGTCCAAAGGCAGGGTGGTCTGCCAGGGAGTACCTGAAGACCTTGCCTACGTGGGCCACGGCATCAGGTAATCCTTGCTGGAGCTCCACCTGGCCATGGGCTGGCGGCACGGCCAGCGCCCACAGCGTCCTGGCCAGACACAGCGTCACCAGCAGCATTGCGGGGGGCCCCGGTCTGTGTCGTCCTGGCAACATGTCCACGTCTAGAGCTGTTTCTGCCGTGTGCTACTTAGGTTTTCCAGTGGTGTACAACCTCACAGCCATGGACTGTTCTTTGCAATGCTCGCCTGCAAGATACGGGAAAGCTTGTATGACAACTGTGTCGTGTGCGCCTTGAAGATGGACGAGGATTATGTGAATATCAGGACCAAATACAGACACTTTGTGTACGCAGTCTGCTGCAATAAAATGAAAAGGCTTTGGATGGAGATTCTGTAAGACACCACCTAAACAGGCATGGCAAGACAAGAATCACCATTGCTGGTTAGCAACATTTTGGCCAATGGCGTGGACGGAAAAAATAGAGAAGGAAAAAGAACCATATATATATATCTTACACGACGTGCTTGCTGAACATCCTCACACTTGCAACATGGGAAGGCCACAGATTTCGGCGAGAATACCTCTATTACAGGTGTAATCACAGTACAACGCAGACACTCGTGTTATCAGCGGCGGACTCTCTGCAGTTCATCTTGCTCCGTCAGTCAGTCACGAGTGCCAGGCAAATCTGCTTTCTTTGACAGACAGTCGTAAACCAGGTCAAAGAGGGCTGGAGTGGGTGGGGGAGGGTTAATCACAGATATTTGCCACTTGGAGGAGCTGACGTACTTACTGCCTAGATCCAAGAAGATCACACAGAACGCTTGCTGAATCAGATCAGGACCCTCCTTCCCTGAAGCAGCGGCAGCTGTGAAATTCTTGAGCACCGCACCGGACAACCCGAACACTTAACAGGCAGGAAAAGTGTCCCTAAAATATTCCTCAAACTCAACGAGGCGCCGCCCTATCTCCGCCCAGAAAACACTTTCGCTGTCCTCTATCATCTGCGAGGAGGCCTCAATGGACGGGAATCAGACATTACTCGCCATCACTGATAACAGAGCGCACCCGCGTGGCCCAGCCTTGAGCGGTGCCAGATAGGGAGCGGAGCTGCAGACAGCGCAGGAAGGGGGGCACCTCAGACCTGCAGACTTTGCAGGGCCAGAGAGGCGGGAGGCCGGAATGGTGCCGCGCAGTCTGTCTGCCTGTCTGCCTGCCTGCCTCCCTTGCCGTGCGCCGGATTCCCGCATCCCATGGACACCAGCCAAGGAGGCGAAGCAAGGCAGGCCTGCACCAGCCTGCCAGGATCGTAGGACAAGGCCCCACCCTGAGCTACCAACCATGCACCATCCAGCAACCGCGGCTCAGGTGAAGAGAAGCGAGTCTGACTCTCCACATCCTTGCTGCCATCCCCTGGTACAATCTACGGAAGCCCGCGACACCTGGACTCAAACTCAATCTCGGACTAAATTTGAACAAAGATTTTCATGGGTCGCTTTTAACGACAAGTCAGCTGCCGGATACCTGTGCGTGGTCTTAGAAGAACTTTAGATTGCAAATCCCAACGTCTTCGGATGCCAAACTTTTAAAAAACTTTGCTGACGATGATCGATAAATCCTCGTTTAATGTTACTGACACAAAAATCACATTAAGGACGAGGGATCTGTGTAATTTTCCCCAATACACACTGTCCCAAGTTTTCTTTCCCCTAATACATACTGTCCCAAGTTTTCTTTCCCCAATACATACTGTCCCAAGTTTTCTTTCCCCCAATACATACTGTCCCAAGTTTTCTATCTACCCCTCGCAGAGGAATGAAAATTCTTCTGACGGCTAAGTCTGTCTCATTTCTCGAGTGAGATGATGCTGGTTCATAGTAAAGTTAACGGACGTGATTGTTTTTAAAGTAAACCATCAGTGACATCATTTCATCAGCATCTCCACGCTATCTCCACTCCTTTACCAGGCAGGATGACACATGCCATGACACATGCCAGAGGGGGCGAGGAGAGTTCACAACGCCAGGCGTGGTGAGAGACGTCTCCAGTCTACAAGTCTTTGACAGAGTTTGGAGAGGGAACTGACGAGTACATCCACCACGACGTGGCCAAACATGTACATGTATACTTACGGTCTGGAGTGAGAGCGACACGCCGCGGACTCAGTCTGCTGCGTGGACTGGAGACTTCCTCAAATATAGGCCGCCACTGCAATCACATGCGTGGGCGATGGTGGGTTCCTTGGACGGATGACTAACACTCACGTCGACACAATGGACAACGACGTCACAAGTCTTGGACTATTTCCGTGTCCGAGGGAAAACTACATGACTAAGTGTCACACTGAGCCCCGCCTCAAAACTTTGTCGCACAAGTTAAGGTCGATTTTCCTCGTGTGCCTTGTTCCTCGAATCTCCCCTCGGCTGTACCCAATAAACTTGACACGCTATCTCGAATCCGATAGTGACCTAACTTCTTGAAACTCTGTCTCGAAGATTCCGCAGTCGGTGCCGACAGAACTGGTGGAGGCAGCGTGTGCAGCCCTGGTCGTCCCGTCTGCAGACAGGCCTGTAGATGCGTGTGTGCATGTGCGAGAAAGATGGAGTGGGTGAGGGGGTGAGGGAGTGAGTGAGTGAGTGAGAGTGAGAGAAAGGGAGAAGGCGAGGGAGGCGAATGTGCGACCCAGCTGCCAGCCTCCACCACACTGCGGGCTATCCCAGACTGCTGCCGAGAGCGGCACACACACACACACACACACACACACCGCACACCGCCCTCCCTCCCTGCCTCCTTGGAAACCCTAGAGCCGCCCCCAGTCCGCAGGAATCCGCCCTGCCAGCAGCAACAGCGAGAGAAACACAGGGAGGGAGGGTTGATGGTGGGTACCAGAGTTAACATCTGGGGAGGGGTGGCAGGGTGGTGGTGGTGGGGAGAGAGTTGAAGGGAATGTGGAAGATGTCCAGAAGTCCAGAACCCGCTGCAAGACCAATTAAGTTCTTGAGGAGGTCATGCAGGGCGTTTCGCTTGGGGGCAATTCCACGTGTAACAGAAGCTCACTGATCACCAGTGCAGAACTGAGAGTGGCTTGACTGAAGGTACAGAACTGAGCGTGGTTTGACTGAAGGTACAGAGATGCACCCTGGCTCCCCACCCTCGGCCTAGTCCTAGTCTGTCTGGAATGCAGTGAGCCGTTCATATGCAGAATGCGTGTAATGTTCTTATGAGAAAACATATTTCCTGTACATGTACAAACTTTTTGACTCAGCTGTCTGGGATATAAAATTATGCAATTTCAGATCAACGAAATTATTTATTTATTTTTAACCGCAGAGGCAATCTGCCTGTGAAACAATCTGCAAATCACCCATGCTTGTGTTGACTCCTTTCAAAGCTGACAGCTTATGCAAGCTTACACTTGCTGGTGATTTGTTGAGGTTTTTTTGTATGACGCATTGCAGATTTTCACCAAAAGATTATTTTTGAAAAAAAGATAAAAAGATGTTATATTCTGTGTCTGGGTTACTGTAAATATCGTACTTAAAACGTTTGAGGCTCGTGAATTTCCAAAATCCTCATTAAGTGGCAACGGAATGGTTGAGCAGTCAATCATTTCCACACGGAAACTCCTGTTGACGAGAGACACGGGACAAGTAACTGACATAAAAGCCCTTTTTAACTCGCGGAAAAACTTCCAAATCCTCAACGAAATTGACGTCTAATCTTTGAAGGTATTGACAAATCATCATTCGATACCATACAACTTGAAAAGTTTCACTTAGAGTATTTTTCCACCGATCTTATATTTCATAACGTCGTCTGCTCAGCCAGAATTCTTGCCCCGTATACGTATGATACATGCAAACTTTAATAAGTGGGGATGAGGAGGAGGAGGTGGGGGAAAGGGGAAATACAAGCAAGTCAAAAAATAAGTGAAAGAA
This sequence comes from Theodoxus fluviatilis, assembly GCA_034096865.1. Taxonomy (NCBI): domain Eukaryota; kingdom Metazoa; phylum Mollusca; class Gastropoda; order Cycloneritida; family Neritidae; genus Theodoxus; species Theodoxus fluviatilis. Next base: position 34,424 of record JAWQFJ010028304.1, on the reverse strand, counting down.
GAGAAGGGGGAGGGAGATGGGGGAGGAGGAGAGGAATGAGTGAATAAGTTAAAGAAAGAAAGAAAGAATGAAAGAAAGCAAGAATGAATGAATGAATGAATGAAAGCAAGAATGAAAGAATGAATGAATGAAAGCAAGAATGAAAGAATGACTGACTGAATGAATGAATGCAGTATGCGGCCTATCAGCCTCTGTAGGCTACGTAATGCCATTGATCACGAGAGTCACCAGAGCTGGTGGGAACAAGAGCAAGCCAAGTCACGATCCCCGTGTCCCTGGAGAGGAGGAGGAGGGCAGCAGCAGAGCAGGTGGAAGAGGAAGGTGGGCACTGCACTCTGGGAATTGGGTCGAGGCTGACCTTCCTTGCTTCCCCAGTGACGTCAGGCAAAACACGTCTGGAGCAGTACGTGTCTGGTCTCGCGCAAAGGCTAGGCCCGTACGTCTTGTACCCAAAATAGCTCAGACGTTGGCAGGACACAAATGTCATGGAAACGCGATCCGTCTCCCTATCTCCCCTTCCACGACCTCCGCAGTGGCCGCCATTGTCTCCAGACACAACTGTCCCACGGATGGTCTAGCGGATACTGCGCCTTGGAAATAAGTTTTATACGAGAGGAATCTCCACCACGTACACCGCTAAGGCCAATCCCCCAACCCCGCCCCCCAAAAAACAACAACAAATAAAACAAAACAAAAAACCCAGTTGTGGCTATCTGTCCTTGACAAGAAAAAAAAGTCGGTAGGTCGGCCTTAACTTTCTTTCTTTTTCTTTCTCTCCTTTTTTCTTTCTTTCTTTCTTTCTTTCTTTCTTTCTTTCTTTCTTTCGTTCTTTCTTTCGTTATTTCTTTCGTTCTTTCTTTCGTTCTTTCTTTCGTTCGTTCTTTCTTTCTTTCGTTCTTTCTTTCTTTATCTTTCTCTCCTTTTTCCTTTCTTTCTTTCTCTTCCTTTCTTTCTTTCTCTATCTCTCTTTCATATTTTCAGAAGAAGCCAGATATAACATTAACCAAACTTTCTTTTACTAAACGCTTTTTTTTGCTTCAATAATTCAAATGGCGGTGTGTTGTGGGTTTTTTATTTAAATTTTTTTTTTTTTTTTTTTGGGGGGGGGGGGGGGGGTTGGGGGTTAGCGGGGGGTGGGGTGGGGGGGTTGTGTGCTCATAGGGCAGGGAAGATGGGACAGCATGCATCTTATTGTTCACCGTCAATTTCTTTTTTCTTTTTTCTTGATCGGAAAAAAATTACGGTCGGCAGAAAAGATAGGGTCAGTTGGGTTACTGTAACCACACTCTTATTTAGCGTAAAGGATGTCAGTTTTTTATATGGCGTAAATATTCGGTCGCACGAATACGAATTTTAACTCCAATGAGTTCTCTCCCGTTCCAGTGTCTAATTGGAGTGAAAAGGTAGGTGAATGAGTGTCGAGGATTCTACAGGGTTTCCTTTCATCCAATGAATATTACTGTACGAGCACAACATGCAGATTTACTACACGTAAAGAAAAATTGCCGTGAGGAAACACAAATAAATCTGTCAGTGTCACACCAAACGCCTGCAACAGCTACTGTCACAGACAGACCGCGCCGTCGTCAGGGCTGGCACTATTCTATAGTTCACTAGAGACTTCGCCTGCCAGCGAAAGTGTCTCTAGCCCAGTTGACATTACGTGATGGAAGGTTTTTGTCCGAAATATGCAAATGGAAGTCACACGAGAGGCTTGTGGAATAGCCGATCTGCTCCCTGACATTCGCCGTTAAAGTAGTTCTAAGACTTGGGGTGTATGGGGTGTTCAAGGCTGGGTAGTACCTCCGGGGGGGGGGGGGGGGGACATGTCGTGCTCTCTATGGGAGTAGTGTGTCCACCCTTGGTCCCCCCTTGTCACCCAGCTCTCCCCAGTGGCTCCTAGTAACTGTAGCGTGCGCAGAGGCCACACCCCGGGCAACGGCTTCGACTGGCCGGCTAAACCTGGTGAGGGTAGCCGAAGGGTCTCAAACCCTCGGTGATCTAGGTATGTCTACCTAAGCACGTGAAGACTGGATTCGGCGGACTGAGCGGAGGAACCACTAGATGGTCAACGGTCAAGAAGGCGATTCTCAGCAAAGCGTTGTGGAGCGCTAAGGGCATGACAAGACACATAGGACATCATGGCCATCCACTGCACCCGTTTCTGTCTCCAGCCGTCTCGACTCTGTCCTGCCACTGGATCAAGATGGTCTCGGGCGAGAGAGTGAGATCGACGAACTGCGCAACTCTTTCTCACTTAAATCCAAGTCATCGCGCAAGTCACTTTTGTCATTTATCCCATCCCATCAATCACCGACAAGTCCTGTGGCGACAGGCAAGCGACGAAGCGGCAGGTGTGGGTACACTGGGAGCCGTAGCCGTAACCCTGCACACAGGCGGCCCAGGGCATAGGGTCGTTCTTCGCTGACACGGAGCAGCAGTGGAGTCCGGCAGCCCCCTGGGCGACTGAGCAGCCCTCTTCAGGAATGCACTGCTCACCTCCATGGCACGAGGAAGGGGCTAGAAAAGGTGCCCTAAACATTGCCTGCTCCAGCCTTCCCTAGCCAGCTTACCGCGGCTGGACGGGACCCTATACCAGCGGTCGAATCACAAAGAAGAAAACGAGGATAGTTCCTCTCACATTGGGCGCATGGAATGTGCGCACACTCCTGGACAGAGACGATGCAGACAGACCACAGAGGAGAACAGCTCTGATTGGAAAGGAACTCGCCAGATACGGCATCGACATTGCAGCCCTGAGCGAGACCAGGTTCGCGGGAGAAGGAGAGCTTTGTGAAAGAGGCTCTGGCTACACATTCTTCTGGAGTGGCAGAGCGAGCGAGGAGCGGCGTGAAGCAGGCGTTGGCTTTGCAGTTAGGACAACTCTTGTTGGCAAGCTGGCTGGAATTCCCAAGGGAGTGAACGACAGGCTCATGACCATGAAACTCCCACTGATGGTTGGAAGGAAGCGTCTTATCATCATCAGTGCCTACGCTCCAACCATGACTAACCCAGATGAAGTGAAGGCGAAGAGTTTCACACTGTCATTGCCGACGTTCCTAAGGCGGACAAGCTCATCTTATTAGGGGACTTCAACGCAAGAATTGGCAACGACAACATCGCCTGGGAAGGAGTCCTTGGTCATCATGGAGTGGGCCACTGCAACAGCAACGGTCTTCTCTTGCTCCAGACCTGCGCTGAACATGAACTGTTGATCACAAACACGATCTTCCGCCTCCCTACCCGTAACCGGACGTCTTGGATGCACCCCCGCTCAAAGCACTGGCATCTTATTGACTACGCCATCGTGAGGAAGAGGGACAGGCAGGATGTAAGGGTGACCAAGTCCGTGTGCGGTGCCGAATGCTGGACAGACCATCGTCTTATCATCACCAAGCTCAACATCCGCATGCAATCCAAACGACGCCCACAAGGGAAGAAACGGCTGAACGTTGCCAAGCTGAAGACCGCCAGCTGCAAGCAGTAATTCGTGGACGCTCTGGAAGAACGCTTGGAGTCCACCTCTTTGGACAACCAGAACGTCGAGGCAGATTGGGCGTCACTCAGAGAGCTGATCTACACCACAGCTACAGAAACTCTGGCGCCCCAGACCAGGAAACATAAGGACTGGTTTGACGAGAACTGCAATGACATCGAGCAGTTTTTGGATGAGAAACACCACCTCCACCAAGCCTACCTCAGTAACCCCAAGTCCGCGGCAAGGAGAGATGCGTTTAACAACATACGCAGAAGTGTACAACAGAAGCTCCGTCGGATGCAGGACGTTTGGCTCAGCAACAAAGCCGACAAGATCCAAGGCTATGCAGACAGGCACGATATGAAGAACTTCTACGATGCCTTGAAAGAAGTGTACGGCCCCTCGTATTCAGGCCCAAACCCTCTCCTCAGCGCAGATGGTAAAACTCTTATCAGAGACAAAGAGAAGATATTGGAGAGGTGGGCCGAACATTTTGACAATGTCCTGAACAGGCCTTCGACCATCAACGACGAAGCCATCACTCGTCTCCTCCCAAGTGCCCATCAACGAAGCACTGGATGACCCTCCAACCTTGCTTGAGACCCAGAAAGCCATACGTCTACTCTCCAGTGGCAAAGCACCTGGTTCAGACGCCATCCCAGCTGAGGTCTACAAGGAGGGGGAACAGCCCTGACTGAAAGGCTCCACCAGTTATTTCTTCTGATGTGGGAACAAGAGACGATTCCGCAGGAATTTAAAGATGCTTCCATCATACATCTTTACAAGCGTAAAGGAAACAGGCAGGCCTGCGACAACCACAGAGGCATATCTCTGCTCTCCATCGCCGGAAAGATCCTTGCCAGAATCCTGCTTAATCGCCTCACAGCCCACCTTGACCAAGGACTCCTACCTGAGAGCCAGAGTGGGTTCAGAAAAGAGCGAGGGACCATTGACATGGTGTTTGCTGCCAGACAGCTACAAGAGAAGTGTCAGGAGCAGAACTCTGACCTGTTCTCCACCTATGTCGACCTGACCAAGGCCTTTGACACCGTCAGCAGAGAGGGTCTGTGGAAGATCATGGCCAAGTACGGTTGCCCAAGGAAATTCATCGCCTTGGTACAGCAGTTTCACGAGGGCATGCAGGCCAGAGTCCAGGACAGCGGAGAGTTATCTGACCCCTTCCCAGTCACAAACGGGGTCAAGCAAGGCTGCGTCCTGGCGCCGACACTGTTCAGCCTCATGTTTTCGGCCATGCTCACTGACGCCTTCAGAGACGGAGATGTTGGCATCGACCTGAGATACCGAACAGATGGCAAACTATTCAACCTTCAGAGGCTCCAAGCAAAAACCAAGGTCATGACAGACATCATCAGAGACTTCCTGTTTGCTGATGACTGTGCCCTCAACGCTGTCTCAGAAGCTGATATGCAACGCAGCGTTGACATGTTCTCCAGCGCATGCACAAACTTTGGTCTTACGATCAGCACAAAGAAGACTGAAGTCCTCCATCAGCCTGCGCCTGGAAAGCCTCATGTTGAGCCCAACATCACTGTCAACGGCCAGAGACTCAACACAGTGAACCGCTTCACGTATCTAGGCAGCACACTATCTCAGAATGTCACCATCGACGACGAAGTGAACGTCAGAATTGCCAGAGCAAGCTCCACCTTCGGCAGACTATACCCACATGTGTGGGGCAGGAGAGGCATCACCACCCAGACCACGCTGAAGGTATACAGGGCAGTGGTGCTCCCTACGCTGCTCTATGCATGCGAGACATGGACAGTGTATCAACGTCATGCCAAGAAGCTGAATCATTTCCACAACGAGCCTCAGAAAAATCCTCGGCATAAAGTGGCAGGATGGAGTCCCAGATACAGAAGTACTGGCCAGAGCAGGACTCCCCAGCATCTTCACCATCATGATGCAGTCCCAGCTTAGCTGGGCAGGGCACGTAGCACGTATGCCAGATGAGAGGCTGCCCAAACGACTCCTCTACGGCGAGCTGCAACATGGCCGGCGGTCCCACGGTGGGCAGAAGAAACGGTTCAAAGACACTCTGAAAGCCTCACTGAAAGCGTTTGCCATCAACCCAGACACGTGAAAACACTCCGCAATGAATATAGCCACCTGGCGCTCCTCCATCTACAAAGGTGCCAAAACATGTGAAGCCGTCAGGACCATCGCCGCAGAAAAGAAGCGACGAGCCCGAAAGGCCCGTTCTATCAACCCTCCTGGAGATGTCCCATTCGTCCCGTGTCCATTTTGTACCAGAACCTTTCGTGCCAGGATCGGCCTCATCAGCCATCTGCGCACGCACAGACAGAGCCAGTCCCAGAACTTTCAGATAACTAGAGTGGTCCTCGTCGACTCGACGGACGAACAACAGTTGTAAGACTATTTCGCACAAAACTCTTAACTTACTCTTGTTGAGGCAATAAACAAGCGTTTATTCGATAAAACGAAATGTTTGTGTTGAAATGGAAACAAGTTTTGACATCTGAACGATTTCTGTAAAAAGTGGAGAAAACCATAGTATCAGAACGAATTAATTTCGGCGCAATGCTGTAATGAGAAGGGTCAATTCTATTACGCATTCATTGCAAACTGTGCCCGAGTCACTCGGGTTCACAGAATTGGCTGGCACAGACCCTTGAGTGTAGAATGGGGAGAGACGCCCCCCCCCCCCCCCCTCGCCGTGGGGTGGGGGTACGAACTGACCCACTGAGTCTCCCTACGCGTTTCGCACGAGGCACTTAACTAGGGCTATCCTGGCTTGACTTGCTCGTATCCCAAACGATTTTTCGTGATCAATAGCCTTAAATAGCCTGCAGATGCTGATAGGCTGTAAAACTCCATCCATCCATCCATGGGGGAGAGAATTGCAGCTGCAACAAGTTTTCCTTGCATCACGTTCGATTCAACTTGTCGTCCGTGGCGATAATTTTAAAAACGTTGTATCCTCTTCCAGACGAACTGCAGAGCTATCAACTGTGACCAGCCCTGTTCTCACTATGGTTACGTCAAAGCAGCGCATTGGGCTGAGAACCCTTGGCCAAGAATTACGCAGTGCACAGTCTGACCTACAAGTAAAAGTGCAGAAAGAGTGATACAGGAAAGCACAGAGCACGCAATGCAATGACAAGAAAGATGTTTCAAATACACTGTTCAGGGGCACGGGGACCAGGAAGACGATGCCAATGCGTTAGACTGAGAACAGGGCAGGTCTTTCCCAACTCCATGGAAGACTGACTCTTTTTTTTTCTATGCCAGCAGGTGGCAGGCATTCGATTCCGTAATAGATTCGATGTCGTGCGCGCGCACACACACACACGCGCGCACGCACGCAGAGAGAGAGAGAGAGAAAGAGAGAGAGACAGAGAGACAGAGAGAGAGAGAGACAGAGACAGAGAGAGAGAGACAGAGACTGAAAGAGACAGAGAGAGAGACAGACAGACACAGAGACAGAGAGAGAGACACAGAGAGAGAGAGACAGAGAGAGAAAGAGACAGAGAGAAAGAGAGGCAGAGAGAGATATAGAGAAATTGATTGATTGATTGATTAAACTTCATTTTTCAAGAGAAATACATGAATTAGGCATAACTGCCTATTTTACATCCAGCCCTTGATAAAACAAGAAAACAAACAAACAAATCCAATCCCATCCCCCACCCCTACCCACCCACCCACGCTCTATCCCACACACAGTTCACACAATAACACAGGTTACAATCAATTCATGGTAACGAAATACCGCGTTGAAAATAGCCACAAAGTGAATTTGGAATAAGATGAAAGTATCTAGGATGACTGCATAAGAAAAGTATGTAGTTTCAATTTAAATTTCTCTAAAGATTTCGCAATTTTAGAGAATTGGACAGTGTGTTCCACATATTAGCCCCTGAATAAGATAGGCTATGTTTAAACAAATCAATCCTAGGTTGTGGTATTATAAAGTTATAAAGAGAGACAGACAGAGAGAGACAGACAGAGAGAGACAGACAGAGAGAGACAGAGAGAGAGAGAAAGAGAGAGATACAGTGAGAGAGAGATACAGTGAGAGAGAGACAGTGTGAGAGAGAGAGAGAGACAGACAGACAGACAGACACAGACACAGACACAGACAGGCAGGCAGGCAGGCAGGCAGACAGGCTGAGAGAGAGAGAGAGAGAGAGAGAGAGAGAGAGAGAGAGAGAGAGAGAGAGAGAGAGAGAGAGAGAGAGATTACAGTAGTAACTATAGTAACTGAAGACAACTACGAGTCATGCAATTCTTACCTAATCACATCCCCGCGCACGTTCAAAAAGACAACAGTGTGCCCTCATAGAAAGCACTCCTATTTTAAGATCGCTAAATTCCTCACCCGTCGAAAAAGCGAGCACGTGTGAAAAACCATTTCCATACTCTCGCGTCCACGCACCACCCGTACTGTCAACTGATTCCCGAAAATTTCGAGGAGCAGCAAAAGATCAGTGGGCCTACGTACATCTACACCCACACGACCATCGAGCTATTAGATTTGTCCACTGCGCTTTTGTTGACGGTAGCGACGTATCATTCGATCTCCATCAAACACGACATGCATTTCCATGGACTGTGTACGTGGTATCTGGGCACGAAAATCAAAATGTAGCCTCTTTCTCCCTTCATGCCCACTCATTTTAAACAGTAGATTCACTCAGTTAGTGGTAAGATCAGTGACGTGGTGAGTGTACGGTGAATAAAATCCAATCAAATTTCAAGACAGGAAGTACCCACCGCGTCGATGAAAGTGCAGAAAAGCCAGCAGACGACACTCCATTTTGAGTCGACCGCCGTTGTCGACGATTGGAGTCACGTGACTATCTCCAGGTGAGCCCGCGGCATGGCTTGTTGGGTTTGAAAAGGGCTTTCTTCCGCCTGCAGCAACGATTGTCGCTATCAGGGGTGGGGGGTGGGGTAGGGGGTAGGCTTTAGCATGGTGTTGTTCGATTAAATGAAAGAAATCTGATGCGCTTCCGGGAGAAGAAAACTGCGCAGTGCGCATATACAGTGGTCAGCTCTGCGATCACTAATTGCTCGTTGATAAACGATGTGCATACATCCAATAATTGCCATTCGTTATTCAAATGAAATTCACAGTCATGGAGTTCAAGACCTCGCGGCGGGACTAACAAACTGCATCTGAAATGAACGTAGGGTGTATCGTGGTGGATGAGAAGGCATTCATCACTGCACTCTGCCTGCCATCCAGTCTGCCTGCCACCCAGTCTGCCTGCCATCCAGTCTGCCTGATTATCTGGCTGCCTGCCTGTCTGCTTGCCTACTTGCCTGCCTGCTTGCTTACCTGCCTGTCTGCCTACCTACCTGCCTGCCTGTCTGTCTAGCTTGTCTACCTGCCTGTCTGACTGCCTGCCTATCTTGCTGCCTGCATGCCTGCCTGCCTGCCTGCCGGTCGGTCGGTCGATCGGTCGGTCGGTCGGTCGGTCGGTCGGTCTGATTGCCTGCCATCCAGTATGCCTGCTTGACTGTCTGTCTGTCTGCCAGCATGCCTATCTGCCCTTCTGTTTCCAAAGATAAAGGCGAAAGGTGCAGATTTAAATGACTTTTCACTCAGATCTGAGTCTCAAACAGTTTGCGCTTTATCCCCTTATCACTGGGCATCCTCATCAACCTTCGCTGGCACCTGACAACAAACACAGTGACAGACAGACAGGACGCACACAGTCAGGGACCAGCACCAACTCCACTCACTGGCACCTGACAACAAACACAGTGACAGACAGACAGGACGCACACAGTCAGGGACCAGCACCAACTCCACTCCCTGGCACCTGACAACAAACACAGTGACAGACAGACAGGACGCACACAGTCAGGGACCAGCACCAACTCCACTCCTGACCTGACAACAAACACAGTGACAGACAGACAGGACGCACACAGTCAGGGACCAGCACCAACTCCACTCCCTGGCACCTGACAACAAACACAGTGACAGACAGACAGGACGCACACAGTCAGGGACCAGCACCAACTCCACTCCCTGGCACCTGACAACAAACACAGTGACAGACAGACAGGACGCACACAGTCAGGGACCAGCACCAACTCCACTCCCTGGCACCTGACAACAAACACAGTGACAGACAGACAGGACGCACACAGTCAGGGACCAGCACCAACTCCACTCCCTGGCACCTGACAACAAACACAGTGACAGACAGACAGGACGCACACAGTCAGGGACCAGCACCAACTCCACTCCCTGGCACCTGACAACAAACACAGTGACAGACAGACAGGACGCACACAGTCAGGGACCAGCACCAACTCCACTCCCTGGCACCTGACAACAAACACAGTGACAGACAGACAGGACGCACACAGTCAGGGACCAGCACCAACTCCACTCCCTGGCACCTGACAACAAACACAGTGACAGACAGACAGGACGCACACAGTCAGGGACCAGCACCAACTCCACTCCCTGGCACCTGACAACAAACACAGTGACAGACAGACAGGACGCACACAGTCAGGGACCAGCACCAACTCCACTCCCTGGCACCTGACAACAAACACAGTGACAGACAGACAGGACGCACACAGTCAGGGACCAGCACCAACTCCACTCCCTGGCACCTGACAACAAACACAGTGACAGACAGACAGGACGCACACAGTCAGGGACCAGCACCAACTCCACTCCCTGGCACCTGACAACAAACACAGTGACAGACAGACAGGACGCACACAGTCAGGGACCAGCACCAACTCCACTCCCTGGCACCTGACAACAAACACAGTGACAGACAGACAGGACGCACACAGTCAGGGACCAGCACCAACTCCACTCCCTGGCACCTGACAACAAACACAGTGACAGACAGACAGGACGCACACAGTCAGGGACCAGCACCAACTCCACTCACTGGCACCTGACAACAAACACAGTGACAGACAGACAGGACGCACACAGTCAGGGACCAGCACCAACTCCACTCCCTGGCACCTGACAACAAACACAGTGACAGACAGACAGGACGCACACAGTCAGGGACCCGCACCAACTCCACTCCCTGGCACCTGACAACAAACACAGTGACAGACAGACAGGACGCACACAGTCAGGGACCAGCACCAACTCCACTCCCTGGCACCTGACAACAAACACAGTGACAGACAGACAGGACGCACACAGTCAGGGACCAGCACCAACTCCACTCCCTGGCACCTGACAACAAACACAGTGACAGACAGACAGGACGCACACAGTCAGGGACCAGCACCAACTCCACTCCCTGGGGAGCATTCCACCCCGATGCTGGCTCAGGGTCACGTACAGGGGTTGGTCAGCGCTACAGTGTGCCATCGCTGCCGGCCTTCACAGTTACCCGGTATTACTCCTGGGTGGGGAGAAACAATGTGAGTTACGCACCTTTCTCATGGATGTATCTCGGGGAACCATCCGTGCAGCTTCGAACACCGCACCCACTAGACACTAGACTGCAGGTAAAACGCGCCAGCCACTCTGCCACAGAATCTGTCTGCCTGGCCGTCTGCCTCTCTGTCTGCCTGGCCGTCTGCCTCTCTGTCTGCCTGGCCGTCTGTCTCTCTGTCTGCCTGGCCGTCAGCCTCTCTGTCTGCCTGGCCGTCAGCCTCTCTGTCTGCCTGGCCGTCAGCCTCTCTGTCTGCCTGGCCGTCTGCCTCTCTGACTGCCTGCCGTCTGCCTCGCTGTCTGCCTGGCCGTCAGCCTCTCTGTCTGCCTGCCGTCTGCCTCTCTGACTGCCTGCCGTCTGCCTCTCTGACTGCCTGCCGTCTGCCTCTCTGTCTGCCTGGCCGTCTGCCTCTCTGTCTGCCTGGCTGTCTGCCTCTCTGACTGCCTGCCGTCTGCCTCTCTGACTGCCTGCCGTCTGCCTCTCTGTCTGCCTGCCGTCTGCCTCTCTGACTGCCTGCCGTCTGCCTCTCTGACTGCCTGCCGTCTGCCTCTCTGTCTGCCTGGCCGTCTGCCTCTCTGTCTGCCTGGCCGTCTGCCTCTCTGACTGCCTGCCGTCAGCCTCTCTGTCTGCCTGGCCGTCAGCCTCTCTGACTGCCTGCCGTCTGCCTCTCTGTCTGCCTGGCCGTCAGCCTCTCTGTCTGCCTGGCCGTCAGCCTCTCTGTCTGCCTGGCCGTCAGCCTCTCTGTCTGCCTGGCCGTCAGCCTCTCTGTCTGCCTGGCCGTCAGCCTCTCTGTCTGCCTGGCCGTCTGCCTCTCTGACTGCCTGCCGTCTGCCTCGCTGTCTGCCTGGCCGTCAGCCTCTCTGTCTGCCTGCCGTCTGCCTCTCTGTCTGCCTGGCCGTCTGCCTCTCTGACTGCCTGCCGTCTGCCTCTCTGACTGCCTGCCGTCTGCCTCTCTGTCTGCCTGGCCGTCTGCCTCTCTGTCTGCCTGGCCGTCTGCCTCTCTGACTGCCTGCCGTCAGCCTCTCTGTCTGCCTGGCCGTCAGCCTCTCTGTCTGCCTGGCCGTCTGCCTCTCTGTCTGCCTGGCCGTCTGCCTCTCTGTCTGCCTGGCCGTCAGCCTCTCTGTCTGTCTGTCCGTCTCTTTACTTGAAAGAATCCCCCCCCCATCTCCCCCCCCTCCCCCCCCCCCCCATTTTGTCATGAATTCATCTGCCTTCCCTTCCGTGGATGGATGCATGCAAAGCGCATCTAAAATTGTCCTCTGTTTTCAGAACATCACAACTGCCGCCTCCATAAATGTTTGCAAACATCTTCAGGCGCTGCCTGTGTTGTGTTAGGCAAAGGTGAGTGAGACGGGGAAAAGCAACAATGGCGGTTCTACAAGCCGGCTGGTTCCTCGAGATCTGTGTAAAAGTCTGCCTTCCATCAGCCTGCCTTCAAACAGTCTGCCTTCCATCAGTCTGCCTTCCATCAGTCTGCCTTCCAACAGTCTGCCTTCCAACAGTCTGCCTTCCATCAGTCTGCCTTCCAACCGTCTGCCTTCCATCGGTCTGCCTTCCATCAGTCTGCCTTCCATCAGTCTGCCTTCCATCAGTCTGCCTTCCAACAGTCTGCCTTCCAGCAGCCTGACCTCCAACAATCAGCCTTCCAACAGTCTGCCTTCCATCAGTCTGCCTTCCAACAGTCTGCCTTCCATCAGTCCGCCTTCCATACGTCTGCCTTCCATCAGTCTGCCTTCCAACAGTCTGACTTTTTCATCAGTCTGCCTTCCAACAGTCAGCCTTCCATCAATCTGCCTTCCATCAGTCTGCCTTCCAACAGTCTGACTTCCAACAGCCTGCCTTCCACAGGGCCGGATCTAGGGGGGGTGCTGGGGGTGCTCGAGCACCCCCCCCCCCAAAAAAAAAAAAAAAAAAAAAAAAACCTCCGTGGCAGCCGGGAGTTGGGGGAAGGAGGGAGGGGGGGGGGGGGGGTGGTTGCTCAAATATGTTGATCTACTTCCCACCTCATCGGATATCGGCACACTTTGCTTGGTAGCAGAGACAGTATAGTTAGTAAAAAGCTTGGGAAGGAGGGGGGGGGGCTAAAAGATGCTGGGCCCAGATGCTGTACTACTCTCCACTTGGTATAAGCACACTCTACTTGGCAGCCAAGGTAGCTGGGGAGGGAGGGGGGGGGGGGGTGCTGCTATAATTAAGATGCCTTCCTTTTGCTACTCGCACAGACAAATCAAACCCGGGCAGAGACAGGAAGAATCTGTGACCAAACAAAAACTCTTGGAAATGACCGCACTGCCAGATTGCACAGATTTGCACCATTTTTCTCAAAATTTTCCGGGGGGGCATGCCCCCGGACCCCCCTAGAGGGGCGTGCCTGCTTCGCAGGCACGCACTCGTGGCTTCGCCACTTCGATGAGAAGACCCTAAAACAATTTTAAGCACCCCCCCTCAAAAAACTTTGATCCGGCCCTGTTCCATCAGTCTGCCTTCCAACAGTCTGCCCACATACCTCCCGCTACAGTGTGCCTCCAGGAACTCTGGTCCTCAGCTACCCTCTCCCAGCTATCAGGGTCAGTGCCTCCTAATTTCATGTTGTGCTTACAAACACCCTTGAGGCGTAGGTGTGGGCTACCAGCTGGTGGCCTGGACCCATACATCACATCCCTGGCAAAAGACTGGGCCATACAACTGTCAAGCCACAGGTTGACAGTATGAATAAATAAATAGAATTAAATGTATATATGTAAGGAAAACAGAAAGATCTTGTCATGACCGAATTTTGGACTGGGATCCTCTGGATTGGTGAACTGGTGGTGTGGCCGCTGGGCCACCAGAAATTGATAGCATTATAGAATTAGAAAGTATCATTGTCGTAGAATGTGACGATGTAACTAAGAGGAACTCGTCATACCCAGAATCCTCCGCTTCCAGAGAAATGGTGGTTCTCTAACCGTGGGAAGAAGAGGGAATCTCCCAAATTTTTCACACCATACCCTAGACATTGGTGAAGGGAAACTTTCCTTCCCAGTGAGGGCGCTAAAGTGTTAAAATTCTTTTTAACCTTAGTGTATTCCATTTAGAAGGAATGGAATGAAGACGTGTGAAATCGGTAGACGGGGTATTCACAGGTGGACTGGTGAGTGTTTTTCTCTCTCTTTTTATGATAGACACATATGTATAAAGGGACAGTTCAGTTATTTATTGCTTGTAAATTCTTGTTGTTGAGTTAGTCATTTATTAGGGTGATTGCTGGTGAGAGTTGAAGAAAATGAATTTTAAAACGTTGCGTGACGTCAAATTGAATGTTTTCCTTTTTGAGAACGTCATTACTTCGCTATTTGACCCAGTCGCTAAACTGAAAACTGATACAATTATTTTATGAAGCTAAGCTTGTCTTGTTTTGTGAAATTATCGTTTAATGCAAATTGGGAAAATATATTATGGGAATCCAATGAAATATTTTTCTTTAGCACCTGTTTCGCCATCCCGACGTATGGTGGACGATACCGCTTTGCTGTCGCCTTGGCTGGGAAGGAACAATACGGAGAAGGGACCTTGACATTGGGCCGGAGTTGAAGGAAAGCTTTCTTCGGGGAAAAGCGACTCCGATGTTTGGTTGGGACCCTCCGTTTCATCACCAGTACCTGTGGAGATCCTGGGCGGTCAGCTGACTCTTTTGGGGAGTGGGGATTCGGGAGTTCGTTGAGGAGATTCGGGAACTTTTCGTTATGAATCAAATACTGTGATAGCATTGTTTTGTTTTTCAGTGTGATAATATCCTGACTGTGATTGTCTCAAAATAATAAATCTCTGTTTAGTTAATCTTAAAGTGTGTGATATCTTATAAAAAGTGGATGAATGTCTTTGAATGATTGTTCGTGAGCATACAGATACACCAAAGAGATCCAATCTATCATTTCGGTAAAAGAACCCCAGGATCTGATGACTGTGATCCCATCAGCAGTTGTACGGTCTTGACAACAACACAGCCCTGGCAAAAGGCAGAGCCATACAACACAGCCCTGGCAAAAGGCTGGGCCATACAACACAGACCTGGCAAAAGGCTGGGCCATACAACACAGCCCTGGCAAAAGGCTGGGCCATACAACACAGACCTGGCAAAAGGCTGGGCCATACAACACAGACCTGGCAAAAGGCTGGGCCATACAACACAGACCTGGCAAAAGGCTGGGCCATACAACACAGCCCTGACAAAAGACTGGGCCATACAACACAGACCTGGCAAAAGGCTGGGCCATACAACACAGACCTGGCAAAAGGCTGGGCCATACAACACAGACCTGGCAAAAGGCTGGGCCATACAACACAGACTTGGCAAAAGGCTGGGCCATACAACACAGACCTGGCAAAATGCTGGGCCATACAACACAGACCTGGCAAAAGGCTGGGCCATACAACACAGACCTGGCAAAAGGCTGGGCCATACAACACAGACCTGGCAAAAGGCTGGGCCATACAACACAGCCCTGGCAAAAGGCTGGGCCATACAACACAGACCTGGCAAAAGGCTGGGCCATACAACACAGACCTGGCAAAAGGCTGGGCCATACAACACAGACCTGGCAAAAGGCTGGGCCATACAACACAGCCCTGGCAAAAGGCTGGGCCGTACAACACAGCCCTGGCAAAGATTGGGCCATACAACACAGTCCTGGCAAAAGGCTGGGCCATTCAACACAGCCCTGGCAAAGATTGGGCCATACAACACAGCCCTGGCAAAGATTGGGCCATACAACACAGCCCTGGCAAAGATTGGGCCATACATCACAGCCCTGGCAAAAGGCTGGGCCATACAACACAGCCCTGGCAAAAGGCTGGGCCGTACAACACAGCCCTGGCAAAGATTGGGCCATACAACACAGCCCTGGCAAAAGGCTGGGCCATACAACACAGCCCTGGCAAAAGGCTGGGCCATACAACACAGCCCTGGCAAAAGGCTGGGCCATACAACACAGCCCTAGCAAAAGGCTGGGCCATACAACACAGCCTTGGCAAAAGGCTGGGCCGTACGCTGAATTTTTTCCCCAAAACGCGCGTACATAGGGACCCGTACTTCGGGAGCTTTCGGCATCTTCGGACGTGACGTCAGCAGTCGCGAGGTTCTTTGGATAACGCTGGTCGCAATTTTTCTTGTTCGATTCGGATGGGCGACGATTAAGTTTAGGAATACTGAGGCCTAGTCAAGAAACTGTTGCAAGAAAACAGTATCAATTTATCAATACTATCTGTTTGTCAAATGAATAGTTCGCTAAAATCGCTCATTTTAATTTATAAAAATCGACCGCAGATTCCAGTGTCAATCTTGTAAATTCAGTATCAGTTATCTCCCATGCGGCTTGCCGTAATGTTTACAGAACGGAATGAGCAGAAAACAGCTGAGCCGAAAAACGTTGTCTTCAACTTCGCATCACATTGCTAGTTGCTGGAGGAGAGCTGGGTGCTGGAGGAGAGCTGGGTGCTGGGTGCTGGGAGCTGGGTGCTGGGTGCTGGGTATTGGGTGCTGGGTGCTGGGTGCTGGGTATTGGGTGCTGGGTGCTGGGTGTTGGGTGCTGGGTGTTGGGTGCTGGGTGCTGGGTGCTGGGTATTGGGTGCTGGGTGCTGGGTGCTGGGTGCTGGGTGCTGGGTTCTGGGTGCTGGGTGTTGGGTGTTGGGTGCTGGGTGCTGGGTGTTGGGTGCTGGGTGCTGGGTGCTGGGTGCTGGGTGTTGGGTGCTGGGTGCTGGGTGTTGGGTGCTGGGTGCTGGGTGTTGGGTGTTGGGTGCTGGGTGCTGGGTGTTGGGTGCTGGGTGCTGGGTGCTGGGTATTGGATGCTGGGTTCTGGGTGCTGGGTGTTGGGTGCTGGGTGTTGAGTGCTGGGTGCTGGGTCCTGGGTGCTGGGTGCTGGGTTCTGGGTGCTGGGTATTGGGTGCTGGGTTCTGGGTGCTGGGAGTTGGGTGCTGGGTGTTGAGTTCTGGGTGCTGGGTGCTGGGTGCTGGGTGCTGGGTGCTGGGTGCTGGATGCTGGGTGCTGTGTGCTGGGTCCTGGGTTCTGGGTGTTGGGTGCTGTGTGCTGGGTCCTGGATGCTGGGTGCTGTGTGCTGGGTGCTGAGTGTTGGGTGCTGATGCTGGACGCTGGGTGCTGAGTGCTGGGTGCTGGGTGCTGGGTGTTGGGTGCTGGGTGCTGGGTGCTGGGTGCTGGGTGCTGGGTGTTGGGTGCTGGGTGTTGGGTGCTGGGTGCTGGGTGCTGGGTGCTGGGTGCTGGGTGCTGGGTGCTGGGTGCTGGGTGCTGGGTGCTGGGTGCTGGGTGCTGGGTGCTGGGTGCTGGGTGCTGGGTGCTGGGTGCTGGGTGCTGAGTGCTGGGTGCTGGGTGCTGGTGCTGGGTGCTGGGTGCTGTGTGCTGGGTGCTGGGTGCTGGGTGCTGGGTGCTGGGTGCTGGGTGCTGGGTGCTGGGTGCTGTGTGCTGGGTGCTGTGTGCTGGGTGCTGTGTGCTGGGTGCTGGGTGCTGGGTGCTGGGTGCTGGGTGCTGGGTGCTGGGTGCTGGGTGCTGGGTGCTGGGTGCTGGGTGCTGGGTGCTGGGTGCTGGGTGCTGAGTGCTGGGTGCTGGGTGCTGGGTGCTGGGTGCTGGGTGTTGGGTGCTGGGTGCGGGGTGTTGAGTGCTGGGTTCTGGGTGTTGGGTGCTGGGTGCTGTGTGCTGGGTGCTGGGTGCTGGGTACTTGGTGTTGGGTGCTGGGTTCTGGGTGTTGGGTGCTGGGTTCTGGGTGTTGGGTGCTGTGTGCTGGATGTTGTGTGTTGGGTGTTGGGTGCTGTGTGCTGGATGTTGTGTGCTGGGTGCTGGATGCTGGGTGCTGTGTGCTGGATGTTGTGTGTTGGGTGCTGAGTGTTGGGTGTTGTGTGCTGGATGCTTGGTACCGGGTGCTGAGTGCTGGGTGCTGAGTGCTGGGTGCTCTGTGCTGCCGTTGTCGAGATTTTCAAACAGTTGCTCCATAAGTCATCTCTCTCAATGTTGCTGCAGGAAATTCCCAAATGTTATCGTTAAGCATTACCAAAAACAATTCGCTTTAAAGGTATTTATTCAGTATTGGTGGAGAAACCCCCTAAATTTTCGTGTTTTAGCCCGCCATTTTCTCTTCCACGGAAGCAAGCGCTTATGTTCTTCAATAAAGTGTGAGCTTGTCATTTCATCAACGGGGATTTGTGCTGAGTTACTGGCCAGACTAAAACAATTTCCCAAAGCGTGGCTACACTTGAGTGGACGGATGTATGGATGTTGCGGCCATCTTTGCCAACGATCTGGCGTCAGTTTACCTAACTGTTGATTCAAGAGGGCAACATCTTCAACAGCCTGTAAATCTCCAACCTTCAATCTAACCGCTGTGTAACTCTCCAACCTTCAGTGTAACCGCTGTGTAACTCTCCAACCTTCAGTGTAACCGCTGTGTAACTCTCCAACCTTCAGTGTAACCGCTGTGTAACTCTCCAACCTTCAGTCTAACCGCTGTGTAACTCTCCAACCTTCAGTCTAACCGCTGTGTAACTCTCCAACCTTCAGTGTAACCGCTGTGTAACTCTCCAACCTTCAGTGTAACCGCTGTGTAACTCTCCAACCTTCAGTGTGACCGCTGTGTAACTCTCCAACCTTCAGTGTAACCGCTGTGTAACTCTCCAACCTTCAGTCTAACCGCTGTGTAACTCTCCAACCTTTAGTGTAACCGCTGTGTAACTCTCCAACCTTCAGTCTAACCGCTGTGTAACTCTCCAACCTTCAGTGTAACCGCTGTGTAACTCTCCAACCTTCAGTGTAACCGCTGTGTAACTCTCCAACCTTCAGTCTAACCGCTGTGTAACTCTCCAACCTTCAGTGTAACCGCTGTGTAACTCTCCAACCTTCAGTGTAACCGCTGTGTAACTCTCCAACCTTCAGTCTAACCGCTGTGTAACTCTCCAACCTTCAGTGTAACCGCTGTGTAACTCTCCAACCTTCAGTGTAACCGCTGTGTAACTCTCCAACCTTCAGTGTAACCGCTGTGTAACTCTCCAACCGTCAGTCCAACACATCCGGGTTTTGCTCTATAGCGACAAAAAGTGAAGGCACCAAGTCAACTTTGGATATTAACATCTAGATGGATAATGATAGAGATGTCATCTCTTCTTTTTCGTTTTCGTTTTTCGTCGTCGTCGTCGTCGTCGTTGTCATCGTTTTTTATCTTCGTTTGCGACTTTGTCTTTGCCAATGCTGTCTGAAGCACGTTTCTCAGGGCGTAACGATTTTCATCGGAAGCTGCCGAAAACACATAATGCGTAGCGTTCGCGGCGTGCGCGCGCACAACCGGTTCAAACCCAAGAACGCACCTCACGCTACGCAAGCGCTTGCCGCGAGCGCTTCACGAACGCTTCCGATTGCTTCCGATGCGATTCCTTACGCTCTGGGAAACGCAGCTTCGCTCGACCTGTTCTTCCTGTGTGTTCGCAGCCCACGGGGTCCGTGGGGCACCAGGGCCCTTTGGACCCTTCTGTCGGGGGACACGGGTTTC
>JAWQFJ010028304.1:0-12500 GCA_034096865.1 Theodoxus fluviatilis | reverse complement strand
CATCCATCCATCCATCCATCCATCCATCCATCCATCCATCCATCCATCCATCCATCCATCCATCCATCCATCCATCCATCCATCCGTCCTGTAGCGGGAGACCCGGAAGAGGCGAAGCAGAGCAGGCGGCAGACTTTTACTTCCACAAAATGAAAAGAAAACGTTTTCATCTCTTTCATGCCTTCATCAATGGCCTCTTAGAGCTCTCTTATTCCATGTTCATTACACCAGCCTCGTTTGTTGTGTGTGTGTATTTTTCGTTTGTTTTATTTGTTTTTTAATCTGATGTCACGTCATTTTGCTGCACTTTTGTCTCATGATGATGGGGTAGGATATTTCCCACGTGGAGGAAAACTGTATTATCGTATTGTCTGCTCCAGTGTCATGACGCATCGCATCGTAGTAACGTATCGTGTCGTATTGTGTGGCGTCGCATCGCATTGTATTGTATTGTTTCGTATTGTATTGTATTGTAATGCATTGTATTGTATTGTGTTGCCTTGTATTGTACTGTAGTGTACTGTACTGTACTGTGTTGTGTTGTGTTGCATTATACTGTACTGTACTGTGTTGTGTTGTACTGTTCTGTACTGTACTGTACTGTGTTGT
The DNA here is from genome assembly GCA_034096865.1 of Theodoxus fluviatilis. Lineage (NCBI taxonomy): Eukaryota > Metazoa > Mollusca > Gastropoda > Cycloneritida > Neritidae > Theodoxus > Theodoxus fluviatilis. Next base: position 11,891 of record JAWQFJ010028304.1, on the reverse strand, counting down.
GTTGTGTTGTATTGTGCTGTACTGTACTGTGTTGTGTTGTATTGCAATGCATTGTATTGTATTGTATTGCCTTGTACTGTACTGCATTGTACTGTACTGTACTGTGTTGTGCTGTGTTGTGTTGCATTGTACTATGCTGTACTGTACTGTACTCTGTTGTGTTGTGTTGCATTGTACTGTACTATACTGTACTGTGTTGTGTTGCATTGTACTATACTGTACTGTACTGTACTGTGTTGTGTTGTGCTGCATTGTACTATACTGTACTGTACTGTGTTATGTTGTGTTGTGTTGCATTGTACTATACTGTACTGTACTGTACTGTGTTGTGTTGTGTTGCATTGCATTGTACTATACTGTACTGTACTGTACTGTGTTGTGTTGTGTTGCATTGTACTATACTGTACTGTACTGTGTTGTGTTGCATTGTACTGTACTGTACTGTGCTGTGTTTTGTTGTGTTGCATTGTACTATACTGTTCTGTACTGTGTTGTGTTGTGTTGTACTATACGGTACTGTATTGTGTTGTGTTGCATTGTACTATACTGTTCTGTACTGTGTTGTGTTGTGCTGCATTGTACTATACTGTACTGTACTGTGTTGTGTTGTGTTGTGTTGCATTGTACTATACTGTACTGTACTGTGTTGTGTTGTGTTGCATTGTACTATACTGTACTGTGTTGTGTTGTGTTGCATTGTACTATACTGTTCTGTACTGTGTTGTGTTGTGTTGCATTGTACTATACTGTTCTGTACTGTGTTGTGTTGTGTTGTGTTGTGTTGTGTTGCATTGTACTATACTGTATTGTACTGCGTTGTGTTGTGTTGTGTTGTGTTGCATTGTACTATACTGTACTGTACTGTGTTGTGTTGTGTTGCATTGTATTATACTGTACTGTACTGTGTTGTGTTGTGTTGCATTGTATTATACTGTACTGTACTGTGTTGTGTTGCATTGCACTATACTGTACTGTACTGTGTTGTGTTGCATTGTATTATACTGTACTGTACTGTACTGTTGTGTTGCATTGTACTGTACTGTATGTACTGTGTTGTGTTGTGTTGTCTTGCATTGTACTATACTGTACTGTACTGTGTTGTGTTGTGTTGTGTTGCATTGTACTATACTGTACTGTACTGTGTTGTGTTGTGTTGCATTGTACTATACTGTACTGTACTGTGTTGTGTTGCATTGCACTATACTATACTGTACTGTACTGTTGTGTTGCATTGTACTATGCTGTACTGTACTGTACTGTTGTGTTGCATTGTACTGTACTGTATGTACTGTGTTGTGTTGTGTTGTGTTGCATTGTACTATCATGTACTGTACTGTGTTGTGTTGTGTTGCATTGTACTATACTGTACTGTACTGTGTTGTGTTGTGTTGTACTATACGGTACTGTATTGTGTTGTGTAGTGTTGTGTTGTGTTGCATTGTACTATATTGTGCTGTACTGTATTGTGTTGTATTTTGGTGCATTGTACTATACTGTACTTTACTGTACTGTGTTGAGTTGTGTTGTGTTGTACTATACGCTACTGTACTGTGTTGTGTTGTGTTGTGTTGCATTGTACTGTACTGTACTGTAATGTGTTTTGTTGTGTTGTGTTGTACTATGCTGTACTGTACTGTGTTGTGTTGTGTTGTACTGTACTGTACTGTACTGTGTTGTGTTGTGTTGTGTTGTACTATACTGTACTGTACTGTATCGTATCGTAACGCGTGTCGTGTCGTATTGTGTCGCGTCATGTCACGTCGCATCGCATTGTATTGTATTGTATCGTATCGAATTGTATTGTATTGTATTGTATTGTATTGTATTGTATCGTATCGTATCGTATCGTATCGTATCGTATCGTATCGTATCGTATCGTATCGTATCGAATCGAATCGTATTGTATTTTATTTTATTGTATTGTATTGTATTGTATTGTATTGTATTGTATTGTATCGTATCGTATCGTATCGTATCGTATCGAATCGTATCGTATCGTATTGTATCGTATCGTATCGTATCGTATTGTATTGTATTGTATTGTATTGTGTATTGTATCGTATCGTATTGTATCGTGTCGTGCCGTGTCGTCTCCTACCGTATCATATAGTATCCAGTTGAGTTCCTGTGGACTGACTTGCACTAAAACCTATTGTATTGCGTGTGGTCGTACTGTATTGTCTTTTTTGTAGCTTCGCGTGGCATGGTGTCGTGCCTTTGGTGTGCCTGTCCTTGCTTTGCCTTGTACTGCACTGTGTCGTTTCTTTGTAGTGCTGCAAGTGTGTTGTGGTGCATTGTGCTGTGTTGCCTTGTGTTGTGTGCCTTGTGTGGTGTGTTTGGTGTGGTGTATTTTGTGGGACGTTGCCTTGTGTGGCGTTGCCTTGTGTGACGTTGCCTTGTGTGGTATGGTGTTGTTTTGTGTTGTGATGTGTTGCCTTGTGTGACGTTGCCTTGTGTGACGTTGCCTTGTGTGACGTTGCCTTGTGTGACGTTGCCTTGTGTGACGTTGCCTTGTGTGACGAGGACTTGTATGGTATGGTGTTGTTTTGTGGTGTGATGAGTTGCCTTGTGTGACGTTGCCTTGTGTGACGTTGCCTTGTGTGGTATGGTGTTGTTTTGCGTTGTGATGTGTTGCCTTGTGTGACGTTGCCTTGTGTGAAGTTGCCTTGTGTGACGTTGCCTTGTGTGAAGTTGCCTTGTGTGACGTTGACTTGTATGGTATGGTGTTGTTTTGCGTTGTGATGTGTTGCCTTGTGTGACGTTGCCTTGTGTGAAGTTGCCTTGTGTGACGCTGACTTGTATGGTATGGTGTTGTTTTGTGTTGTGATGTGTTGCCTTGTGTGGTGTGATGTTGTGCTGTGCTGTGTTGTGTTGTGTTGCGTTGCCTTGTGTTGTGTTGTGTTGTGGTGTCTTGTGTTCTGTGGTGTTGTTTTGTGTTGTGTTGCATTGTCTTGTCTTGTCTTGCCTTGTGCTGTGTTGTGTTGTGGTGTGTTGCCTTGTATTGTGTTGTGTTGTGGTGTGTTGCCTTGTGTTGTGTTGTGGTGTGGTTTTGTCTTGTGTTGTGTTGTGTTGCGTTGTGCAGTGTTGTGTTGCGTTGTGTTGTGTTGCCTTGTACTGTGTTGTGTTGCGTTGTGCGGTGTTGTGTTGCGTTGTACGGTGTTGCGTTGAGTTGTGCGATGTTGTGTTGAGTTGTGTTGTGTTGTGTTGTGTTGCCTTGTGTTTGCGATGCATTGTACCTCACTGATTTAGGGTCAGCGATCCATAGTTAGGAGGAAAGACTCCACAGACTCCCTCAAGTCAGGGTGGACGAGGTACCCGCCTTCATAGACCCCACAGACTCCCTCAAGTCAGGGTGGACGAGGTACCCGCCTTCATAATCCACAGACTCCCTCAAGTCAGGGTGGACGAGGTACCCGCCTTCATAGACCCCACAGACTCCCTCAAGTCAGGGTGGACGAGGTACCCGCCTTCATAGACCCCACAGACTTCCTTAAGTCAGGGTGGACGAGGTACACGCCTTCATAGATCCCACAGACTCCCTCAAGTCAGGGTGGACGAGGTACCCGCCTTCATAGACCCCACAGACTCCCTCAAGACAGGGTGGACGAGGTACCCGCCTTCATAGACCCCACAGACTCCCTCAAGTCAGGGTGGACGAGGTACCCGCCTTCATAGATCCCACAGACTCCCTTAAGTCAGAGTGGACGAGGTACCCGCCTTCATAGACCCCACAGACTCCCTCAAGTCAGAGTGGACGAGGTACCCGCCTTCATAGACCCCACAGACTCCCTCAAGTCAGGGTGGACGAGGTACCCGCCTTCATAGACCCCACAGACTCCCTTAAGTCAGGGTGGACGAGGTATCCGCCTTCATAGACCCCACAGACTCCCTCCCTCTCAAGTCAGGGTGGACGAGGTACCCGCCTTCATAGACCCCACAGACTCCCTCAAGTCAGGGTGGACGAGGTACCCGCCTTCATAGACCCCACAGACTCCCTTAAGTCAGGGTGGACGAGGTACCCGCCTTCATAGACCCCACAGACTCCCTTAGCGTCAGGGTGGACGAGGTACCCGCCTTCATAGACCCCACAGACTCCCTTAAGTCAGGGTGGACGAGGTACCCGCCTTCATAGATCCCACAGACTCCCTTAAGTCAGGGTGGACGAGGTACCCGCCTTCATAGACCCCACAGACTCCCTTAAGTCAGGGTGGACGAGGTACCCGCCTTCATAGATCCCACAGACTCCCTCCCTCAAGTCAGGGTGGACGAGGTACCCGCCTTCATAGACCCCACAGACTCCCTTAAGTCAGGGTGGACGAGGTACCCGCCTTCATAGACCCCACAGACTCCCTTAAGTCAGGGTGGACGAGGTACCCGCCTTCATAGACCCCACAGACTCCCTTAAGTCAGGGTGGACGAGGTACCCGCCTTCATAGACCCCACAGACTCCCTCAAGTCAGGGTGGACGAGGTACCCGCCTTCATAGACCCCACAGACTCCCTTAAGTCAGGGTGGACGAGGTACCCGCCTTCATAGACCCCACAGACTCCCTCCCTATCAAGTCAGGGTGGACGAGGTACCCGCCTTCATAGACCCCACAGACTCCCTCAAGTCAGGGTGGACGAGGTACCCGCCTTCATAGACCCCACAGACTCCCTTCAAGTCAGGGTGGACGAGGTACCCGCCTTCATAGACCCCACAGACTCCCTCAAGTCAGGGTGGACGAGGTACCCGCCTTCATAGACCCCACAGACTCCCTCAAGTCAGGTGGACGAGGTACCCGCCTTCATAGACCCCACAGACTCCCTCAAGTCAGGGTGGACGAGGTACCCGCCTTCATAGACCCCACAGACTCCCTTAAGTCAGGGTGGACGAGGTACCCGCCTTCATAGACCCCACAGACTCCCTTAAGTCAGGGTGGACGAGGTACCCGCCTTCATAGACCCCACAGACTCCCTCAAGTCAGGGTGGACGAGGTACCCGCCTTCATAGACCCCACAGACTCCCTCAAGTCAGGGTGGACGAGGTACCCGCCTTCATAGACCCCACAGACTCCCTCCCTCAAGTCAGGGTGGACGAGGTACCCGCCTTCATAGACCCCACAGACTCCCTCAAGTCAGGGTGGACGAGGTACCCGCCTTCATAGACCCCACAGACTCCCTCAAGTCAGGGTGGACGAGGTACCCGCCTTCATAGACCCCACAGACTCCCTCAAGTCAGGGTGGACGAGGTACCCGCCTTCATAGACCCCACAGACTCCCTTAAGTCAGGGTGGACGAGGTACCCGCCTTCATAGACCCCACAGACTCCCTTAAGTCAGGGTGGACGAGGTACCCGCCTTCATAGACCCCACAGACTCCCTCAAGTCAGGGTGGACGAGGTACCCGCCTTCATAGACCCCACAGACTCCCTCAAGTCAGGGTGGACGAGGTACCCGCCTTCATAGACCCCACAGACTCCCTTAAGTCAGGGTGGACGAGGTACCCGCCTTCATAGACCCCACAGACTCCCTTAAGTCAGGGTGGACGAGGTACCCGCCTTCATAGACCCCACAGACTCCCTCAAGTCAGGGTGGACGAGGTACCCGCCTTCATAGACCCCACAGACTCCCTCAAGTCAGGGTGGACGAGGTACCCGCCTTCATAGACCCCACAGACTCCCTTAAGTCAGGGTGGACGAGGTACCCGCCTTCATAGACCCCACAGACTCCCTTAAGTCAGGGTGGACGAGGTACCCGCCTTCATAGACCCCACAGACTCCCTCAAGTCAGGGTGGACGAGGTACCCGCCTTCATAGACCCCACAGACTCCCTCAAGTCAGGGTGGACGAGGTACCCGCCTTCATAGACCCCACAGACTCCCTTAAGTCAGGGTGGACGAGGTACCCGCCTTCATAGACCCCACAGACTCCCTCAAGTCAGGGTGGACGAGGTACCCGCCTTCATAGACCCCACAGACTCCCTTAAGTCAGGGTGGACGAGGTACCCGCCTTCATAGATCCCACAGACTCCCTCCGTCTCAAGTCAGGGTGGACGAGGTACCCGCCTTCATAGACCCCACAGACTCCCTCAAGTCAGGGTGGACGAGGTACCCGCCTTCATAGACCCCACAGACTCCCTCAAGTCAGGGTGGACGAGGTACCCGCCTTCATAGATCCCACAGACTCCCTCCCTCTCAAGTCAGGGTGGACGAGGTACCCGCCTTCATAGACCCCACAGACTCCCTCAAGTCAGGGTGGACGAGGTACCCGCCTTCATAATCCACAGACTCCCTCCCTCTCAAGTCAGGGTGGACGAGGTACCCGCCTTCATAGACCCCACAGACTCCCTCAAGTCAGGGTGGACGAGGTACCCGCCTTCATAGACCCCACAGACTCCCTCAAGTCAGGGTGGACGAGGTACCCGCCTTCATAGACCCCACAGACTCCCTCAAGTCAGGGTGGACGAGGTACCCGCCTTCATAGACCCCACAGACTCCCTCAAGTCAGGGTGGACGAGGTACCCGCCTTCATAGACCCCACAGACTCCCTTAAGTCAGGGTGGACGAGGTACCCGCCTTCATAGATCCCACAGACTCCCTTAAGTCAGGGTGGACGAGGTACCCGCCTTCATAGACCCCACAGACTCCCTTAAGTCAGGGTGGACGAGGTACCCGCCTTCATAGATCCCACAGACTCCCTTAAGTCAGGGTGGACGAGGTACCCGCCTTCATAGACCCCACAGACTCCCTCCAGTCAGGGTGGACGAGGTACCCGCCTTCATAGATCCCACAGACTCCCTTAAGTCAGGGTGGACGAGGTACCCGCCTTCATAGATCCCACAGACTCCCTCCCTCTCAAGTCAGGGTGGACGAGGTACCCGCCTTCATAGACCCCACAGACTCCCTCAAGTCAGGGTGGACGAGGTACCCGCCTTCATAGACCCCACAGACTCCCTTAAGTCAGGGTGGACGAGGTACCCGCCTTCATAGACCCCACAGACTCCCTCAAGTCAGAGTGGACGAGGTACCCGCCTTCATAGATCCCACAGACTCCCTTAAGTCAGGGTGGACGAGGTACCCGCCTTCATAGATCCCACAGACTCCCTCCCTCTCAAGTCAGGGTGGACGAGGTACCCGCCTTCATAGATCCCACAGACTCCCTTAAGTCAGGGTGGACGAGGTACCCGCCTTCATAGATCCCACAGACTCCCTCAAGTCAGGGTGGACGAGGTACCCGCCTTCATAGACCCCACAGACTCCCTTAAGTCAGGGTGGACGAGGTACCCGCCTTCATAGATCCCACAGACTCCCTCCCTCTCAAGTCAGGGTGGACGAGGTACCCGCCTTCATAGACCCCACAGACTCCCTTAAGTCAGGGTGGACGAGGTACCCGCCTTCATAGACCCCACAGACTCCCTCCCTAAGTCAGGGTGGACGAGGTACCCGCCTTCATAGATCCCACAGACTCCCTTAAGTCAGGGTGGACGAGGTACCCGCCTTCATAGACCCCACAGACTCCCTTAAGTCAGGGTGGACGAGGTACCCGCCTTCATAGATCCCACAGACTCCCTCCCTCTCAAGTCAGGGTGGACGAGGTACCCGCCTTCATAGACCCCACAGACTCCCTTAAGTCAGGGTGGACGAGGTACCCGCCTTCATAGACCCCACAGACTCCCTTAAGTCAGGGTGGACGAGGTACCCGCCTTCATAGACCCCACAGACTCCCTTAAGTCAGGGTGGACGAGGTACCCGCCTTCATAGACCCCACAGACTCCCTCAAGTCAGGGTGGACGAGGTACCCGCCTTCATAGACCCCACAGACTCCCTTAAGTCAGGGTGGACGAGGTACCCGCCTTCATAATCCACAGACTCCCTCCCTCTCAAGTCAGGGTGGACGAGGTACCCGCCTTCATAGACCCCACAGACTCCCTCAAGTCAGGGTGGACGAGGTACCCGCCTTCATAGACCCCACAGACTCCCCTTCAAGTCAGGGTGGACGAGGTACCCGCCTTCATAGACCCCACAGACTCCCTCAAGTCAGGGTGGACGAGGTACCCGCCTTCATAGACCCCACAGACTCCCTCAAGTCAGGGTGGACGAGGTACCCGCCTTCATAGACCCCACAGACTCCCTCAAGTCAGGGTGGACGAGGTACCCGCCTTCATAGACCCCACAGACTCCCTCAAGTCAGGGTGGACGAGGTACCCGCCTTCATAGACCCCACAGACTCCCTCAAGTCAGGGTGGACGAGGTACCCGCCTTCATAGACCCCACAGACTCCCTTAAGTCAGGGTGGACGAGGTACCCGCCTTCATAGATCCCACAGACTCCCTCAAGTCAGGGTGGACGAGGTACCCGCCTTCATAGACCCCACAGACTCCCTTAAGTCAGGGTGGACGAGGTACCCGCCTTCATAGATCCCACAGACTCCCTCTCAAGTCAGGGTGGACGAGGTACCCGCCTTCATAGACCCCACAGACTCCCTTAAGTCAGGGTGGACGAGGTACCCGCCTTCATAGACCCCACAGACTCCCTCAAGTCAGGGTGGACGAGGTACCCGCCTTCATAGACCCCACAGACTCCCTCGACAGGGTGGACGAGGTACCCGCCTTCATAGACCCCACAGACTCCCTCAAGTCAGGGTGGACGAGGTACCCGCCTTCATAGACCCCACAGACTCCCTATCAAGTCAGGGTGGACGAGGTACCCGCCTTCATAGACCCCACAGACTCCCTCAAGTCAGGGTGGACGAGGTACCCGCCTTCATAGACCCCACAGACTCCCTCAAGTCAGGGTGGACGAGGTACCCGCCTTCATAGACCCCACAGACTCCCTCAAGTCAGGGTGGACGAGGTACCCGCCTTCATAGACCCCACAGACTCCCTCAAGTCAGGGTGGACGAGGTACCCGCCTTCATAGACCCCACAGACTCCCTTAAGTCAGGGTGGACGAGGTACCCGCCTTCATAGATCCCACAGACTCCCTCTAAGTCAGGGTGGACGAGGTACCCGCCTTCATAGACCCCACAGACTCCCTCAAGTCAGGGTGGACGAGGTACCCGCCTTCATAGACCCCACAGACTCCCTCAAGTCAGGGTGGACGAGGTACCCGCCTTCATAGATCCCACAGACTCCCCTCTCAAGTCAGGGTGGACGAGGTACCCGCCTTCATAGACCCCACAGACTCCCTCAAGTCAGGGTGGACGAGGTACCCGCCTTCATAGACCCCACAGACTCCCTCAAGTCAGGGTGGACGAGGTACCCGCCTTCATAGACCCCACAGACTCCCTTCCAGTCAGGGTGGACGAGGTACCCGCCTTCATAGACCCCACAGACTCCCTCAAGTCAGGGTGGACGAGGTACCCGCCTTCATAGACCCCACAGACTCCCTCAAGTCAGGGTGGACGAGGTACCCGCCTTCATAATCCACAGACTCCCTCAAGTCAGGGTGGACGAGGTACCCGCCTTCATAGACTCCACAGACTCCCTCACAGGGTGGACGAGGTACCCGCCTTCATAGACCCCACAGACTCCCTCAAGTCAGGGTGGACGAGGTACCCGCCTTCATAGACCCCACAGACTCCCTCAAGTCAGGGTGGACGAGGTACCCGCCTTCATAGACCCCACAGACTCCCTTAAGTCAGGGTGGACGAGGTACCCGCCTTCATAGACCCCACAGACTCCCTCAAGTCAGGGTGGACGAGGTACCCGCCTTCATAGACCCCACAGACTCCCTCAAGTCAGGGTGGACGAGGTACCCGCCTTCATAGATCCCACAGACTCCCTTAAGTCAGGGTGGACGAGGTACCCGCCTTCATAGACCCCACAGACTCCCTTCAAGTCAGGGTGGACGAGGTACCCGCCTTCATAGACCCCACAGACTCCCTTAAGTCAGGGTGGACGAGGTACCCGCCTTCATAGATCCCACAGACTCCCTCAAGTCAGGGTGGACGAGGTACCCGCCTTCATAGACCCCACAGACTCCCTTAAGTCAGGGTGGACGAGGTACCCGCCTTCATAGATCCACAGACTCCCTCTAAGTCAGGGTGGACGAGGTACCCGCCTTCATAGACCCCACAGACTCCCTTAAGTCAGGGTGGACGAGGTACCCGCCTTCATAGACCCCACAGACTCCCTTAAGTCAGGGTGGACGAGGTACCCGCCTTCATAGACCCACAGACTCCCTTAAGTCAGGGTGGACGAGGTACCCGCCTTCATAGACCCCACAGACTCCCTTAAGTCAGGGTGGACGAGGTACCCGCCTTCATAGATCCCACAGACTCCCTTAAGTCAGGGTGGACGAGGTACCCGCCTTCATAGACCCACAGACTCCCTTAAGTCAGGGTGGACGAGGTACCCGCCTTCATAGACCCCACAGACTCCCTTAAGTCAGGGTGGACGAGGTACCCGCCTTCATAGATCCCACAGACTCCCTTAAGTCAGGGTGGACGAGGTACCCGCCTTCATAGATCCCACAGACTCCTCCTCTCAAGTCAGGGTGGACGAGGTACCCGCCTTCATAGACCCCACAGACTCCCTTAAGTCAGGGTGGACGAGGTACCCGCCTTCATAGACCCCACAGACTCCCTTAAGTCAGGGTGGACGAGGTACCCGCCTTCATAGACCCCACAGACTCCCTTAAGTCAGGGTGGACGAGGTACCCGCCTTCATAGACCCCACAGACTCCCTTAAGTCAGGGTGGACGAGGTACCCGCCTTCATAGACCCCACAGACTCCCTTAAGTCAGGGTGGACGAGGTACCCGCCTTCATAGACCCCACAGACTCCCTTAAGTCAGGGTGGACGAGGTACCCGCCTTCATAGACCCCACAGACTCCCTTAAGTCAGGGTGTGCCACTTTGCCTTTAAATCGATCTCAATATTTTTTTGCATGCTACTGTCGAAAAGGCATAACGACTGATTGGTGAAACTAAAGCTTTCGGCAAAAATTTAGAGGCCTAAGCGTGGAAAAAAATGCTTGTTACCGTTATGTATTTTCTCACTTGTTTCGCTCGTACTACAAAACAGACACAGAGGCAGTAAGGGCAACTGATGATATACATTTTAATTTTACATGATCTGAAAGTCTCTGCACACCGTCAAAGTACGTATTTAATTAGAAATAGAATACACGCGTGAAGAGATTGCGTAATCCATATATACAAATGCCTAAATCAATTGAAACCCCTCACAAAGTTGATAACATCATTCACACACACACACACACACACACACACACACACACACACACACACACACGCACGCACAGGCACACACGAACGCGCACAACCAGCCCTCCCCATCCCCAAAAAAAAGAAAGAAAAAAGAAGAGAAAGAAAAGAAAAGAGTTGATGACATCACTTCCTTATATCAACACAGACACACACACACACAAACACACTGTCGCGTGATGAGCGACGACAAAGTGTGATGTGGTATTATTAAGCGTTATTGCTAAATAGATAGGGTAGAAATCTTCTCTATGTCCGCGCTCGCGCGCTCGGCGAGGTGGGCGTGGCTATCGTGTAGTGGAGTGTCACAGCTTCGCTCCGAGGGGGAACCCGGGGGGTCTTCGAAGGGGGCTATAGGCAGATCTACAGGGTCTACACGATTGTTAGCAGGGGCTCGTAGCCCGCCAAACTTTGTCAAGTAGTGATTGGAGAAGATGCTAGAGGCGGGAATTTCCTCATTATTGATTGGTGGATAATCACGTGGGAGAGGCAATATCGGAGTTGATAGCGTTTAGTCTGGGCAGACCTATTCCATCAGTGGATGGTGACGGTGGGGGGAGCGAGAGCTCCCGCCAACCGTGAAGCCACGTTGGGTGGCAGAGTGAGGCGGTTTGCCTCGCTAGATTTTTCTCTGTGTCAACTCTGGTAGCAGTTGAGCACGCGAGAATGGAAGTGGAGTCTTCC
>JAWQFJ010028303.1:52775-105284 GCA_034096865.1 Theodoxus fluviatilis | reverse complement strand
GTCCGACGTCCTCTCGATATCCCATCCACGCTACAACATCTACTGCCATGCTCGACAGCCACCCACCTACCACACTTAAAAAGCCGTCGCCAGGCATGACAGAGAAAAGCCAGGCCAAGTCACGGGTTCCTCCCGTACTTTTAGTCTCTTTGCCCTCTTGCACATGACGAAAACTTTGTCGTCGAAATTTACCTCACCCCCCTTTTACTTGACTTTTTATTTTAAAAAATTCCTTTTAAAAACATGTCTTAGTTTTTACACGTCTTCGTTATGACAGATCGACGCCCCTCTGTCTATCGTTTTGAGAGTTATCGAGGATTTCACAATCTCGCCGTACGTCGATTGTGGGCCTCCTCCTCCTCCTCCTCCTCCTCGTGAGAGTTATCGAGGATTTCACAATCTCGCCGTACGTCGATTGTGGGGCCCGAGGACCACTGTGACCCAGCCAGCCACTCACGTCATCAACGCAGTGCAAGGGCACATCGTTCTTTTCCGCAGCAACGTTATCTCTGGAGACAGCAGGAATTAAGGAGAGAAAAAATCACAGTGGCGTCGACTGTCAGACGACCATGCACGTACTTGGGAGAGATCGACTGACGCGGGGACTTTAATGGGTGCCTTTCCTTCACTTCCCATTTACCACTCTTGTCGCCTTGCTGTTTTTAATCGATGTAGTCTACCTTCTTTCCTCTTATTCTGTTGAGTACAAGTCGCAGCCGTGGAAAATGTCACATTTGGTGGAAATTGGTGACCACGTGACTATATCCTGCCCTGCAGAGAATAACCCGCCTAGAAGCTGATGATAATCTTTAAGGGCAGCAGCAGCTAGCTGGATATGAGACCAAAGACCCTCTATATAGGGTCTTTGATGAGACGACAATGGCCAATCTGACATAAAACATTGATCGTCGCCACGCCTTCATGCGCTCTGCTCACGCAAAAACGCGCAGCGGGAAGAAAGACACGGACAACAAGTGCCACATACAGTGACAAACTGACATACCTCCATTACTCAATTATTATCTGCTCCATCTTTCTTTGTCGACAGGTTTTACTGTTATTGTCTTGACCAGGTCATGGTGATGCAATGGCATGAAGGGACGCGGTCAAACAGATTACTACAGTCGTGCGTGCGTGATTTGTAGCTGGTGAACAGAGAGGGCACCAAGTGGTCTAAGGGGAGACAACGACAAATTCGAGTAACCTCCCCTGCTCAACAACATGGCGATGCAGTCAGCACTCCAACGTGCGTGGAGATCGTCCTTGAGGCTCTCCACTGCGTATCTCGCTGCAGGAACTCAAAGAGCCGCTGTCATTCCTGGTGCAAGTAAGCGAAATGCTACGCCATATTAATTCTGATGGTCTCGAGGACTGCTATGATTGCCTGTCTCGTTTTGTTGTGTGACCTCTCTCGGTTTCTGCTCTCGAGTCGAGACTCGTGCGATTGTTGTCTCTGGCATGAAACCTGCAGCCTTCAGGACCTGTCGAGAACAAAACTCAGCGAATTGCCGAAATGCTGTGATCGTGCATCTTTTTGATTAAGTTGTTTACAGTGATATCTTGCGGGCGCCTTCACCAGCTCCAGATCACAGTGTGTCTGACATTTCGTGTCGTGAAGTTATTCACTGCAAGCGTTAACTTTACGGTACCTTTCCATTGAGTTAGTGTACATCCCTGCTAATAGGCTAGATCGTTCTCGCAGACAGATCTCTGCAAATTTTCAGATTGATGATTTTGTCTTGTACTCTTGCTCGAACGACCCTAACTAAAGCGTGGCGTAGGCCATTACATGTAGAGCAACTTCTCCATGCATGATTGCATGAACTGATGGAGGCTCATGTCCCCCAGCTATTTGTACAGTTGTTGTGTCATAATAATCATGTCTAGAATTACTCAAACCTTTTTTACAGTCTGGTTAGAATTTTGAGCCACTAATTGTGAAGATTTTTCAACAGAACGTCAGAAGCAAATGGCCAGACGAACAGATGACTAAGTGTTGCCTTTTATCAGTGAAGAATCTCGTGTATCACTGTATGAGAATGAACCAAGACAGCCCATTTCATCCTTGACTCTAGAATCCAAGTGTGCTGGCGTTCAAGAAGAAGAAGAAGAAGTATGAATCTCTTGTGGATCCACACACAATAATTACAAATCTTCAATCTTCACATTACTTGGAAACTGGGAGCAAGTGTGCAGTTTTCCTTTAACTCTGTGTGGCCTTGTGTCTTTGTGGCTTTGATGGGTTTGCAACCACGGCAGCAGCTCACGTCCGCTATGCACTTCCAGCCGTCTGACATTGTACAATCAGGCATCATTATATGAACTCGTCACAAGCCGGACTGTCAGCATCATGTACGACAAGAATTTAGTGCTGGATCTGCTGTGCGAAATGCCCAGGTGTAAGGACAGTGTGCCATTAAAACAGTGTTATCTATTGAATACATGATTTGGAATAAGAATGGGAAAAACATTTAAAACAAATCCAGAAGTAGCACATAGTCTGGGAATACTGTTTATTTGAATCTTCACTTCCGTGTAGCTAAAAAATGACTTATTCTTCTAGTGTAATAAAATGATGACTTATTGTTCTAGTGTAATAAAATAATGATTTTGAAATTGTGTAGCTTACAATTATGCTGAAAATAATTGGCAGAAACATCCATCTTTTTGTCAGGCAGGCTGTCTTTGCTGTTTCACTGGGCAGCGTCCTTGCTGACTGGGACATAGGCTTGATTGAGACAGTCACACTTGTGAACTGAAAGGTCGCCTGACGGCTCACTCTTCAGATGGTCAGGGGTGTGGACTGTCAGTGGCTGATAGTGCAGTGTACGTATGTCTGGAGGGTGAGGAAAACCGCAAGGCACTGTGCATCAGTTCTTCTCTCATCAACAGGCCTGCTAAAACTTTGGGGGAAAAGGAAAGAAAGAAGAGTAGAGGAAAAGCTGAGTCACCCACTGCCAACTGCCCTTGCCCATTCTCTGCAGGCTGCAGACCCAGTCTCCGCTCCGAGTCCACCAGTGTCCAGGACAGAGAGGATCCGCCATTGGACAGGAGTGCCAAGTCTGCAGAGCTGTCGGTCTCAGACAGCAGCCAGGATGCCCCCTCCACCTTGCCTTCCCCCCCAGCCCCTCCCCCCATCCCCAACCAGCTTCTGCAGGAACTCCTTGCCAACATGAAGGGTGACTTGGTGAGTGGTGCCATCCTCCCTGGTGTTGACAGTGGTGTGGCGTGTCGGCAGTGGTGTGGTGTGTCGGCAGTGGTGTGGTGTGTGAGCAGTGGTGTGGTGTGTCGGCAGTGGTGTGGTGTGTGAGCAGTGGTGTGGTGTGTCGGCAGTGGTGTGGTGTGTCTGCAGTGGTGTGGTGTGTCAGCAGTGGTGTGGTGTGTCGGCAGTGGTGTGGTGTGTCGGCAGTGGTGTGGTGTGTCGGCAGTGGTGTGGTGTGTCGGCAGTGGTGTGGTGTGTCAGCAGTGGTGTGGTGTGTCAGCAGTGGTGTGGTGTGTCGGCAGTGGTGTGGTGTGTCGGCAGTGGTGTGGTGTGTCGGCAGTGGTGTGGTGTGTGAGCAGTGGTGTGGCGTGTCTGCAGTGGTGTGGTGTGTCGGCAGTGGTGTGGTGTGTGAGCAGTGGTGTGGTGTGTCAGCAGTGGTGTGGTGTGTCGGCAGTGGTGTGGTGTGTGAGCAGTGGTGTGGCGTGTCTGCAGTGGTGTGGCGTGTCGGCAGTGGTGTGGCGTGTCGGCAGTGGTGTGGTGTGTGGGCAGTGGTGTGGTGTGTGGGCAGTGGTGTTGTATGTTGGCAGTGGTGTTACATGTTGGCAGTGGTGTGGCATGTCTGCAGTGGTGTGGTGTGTTGGCAGTGGTGTGGCATGTCTGCAGTGGTGTGGTGTGTTGGCAGTGGTGTGGTGTGTGGGCAGTGGTGAGGTGTGTGGGCAGTGGTGTGGTGTGTGGGCAGTGGTGTGGTGTGTGAGCAGTGGTGTGGTGTGTGGGCAGTGGTGTGGCGTGTCGGCAGTGGTGTGGTGTGTGGGCAGTGGTGTGGCGTGTCTGCAGTGGTGTGGCGTGTCTGCAGTGGTGTGGTGTGTCTGCAGTGGTGTGGCGTGTCTGCAGTGGTGTGGTGTGTGGGCAGTGGTGTGGTGTGTTATCAGTGGTGTGGCGTGTCTGCAGTGGTGTGGTGTGTCAGCAGTGGTGTGGCGTGTCTGCAGTGGTGTGGCGTGTCTGCAGTGGTGTGGCGTGTCTGCAGTGGTGTGGTGTGTCTGCAGTGGTGTGGCGTGTCTGCAGTGGTGTGGTGTGTCTGCAGTGGTGTGTCGTGTCTGCAGTGGTGTGGTGTGTCTGCAGTGGTGTGGCGTGTCTGCAGTGGTGTGGTGTGTGGGCAGTGGTGTGGTGTGTTATCAGTGGTGTGGCGTGTCTGCAGTGGTGTGGTGTGTCAGCAGTGGTGTGGCGTGTCTGCAGTGGTGTGGCGTGTCTGCAGTGGTGTGGCGTGTCTGCAGTGGTGTGGCATGTCTGCAGTTGTGTGGTGTGATGGCAGCAGTGGTGTGGCGTGTCGGCAGTGGTGTGGCGTGTGGACAGTGGTGTGGTGTGTGGGCAGTGGTGTGGCGTGTCTGCAGTGGTGTGGTGTGTCTGCAGTGGTGTGGTGTGTTATCAGTGGTGTGGCGTGTCTGCAGTGGTGTGGTGTGTCTGCAGTGGTGTGGTGTGTTATCAGTGGTGTGGCATGTTGGCAGTGGTGTGGCATATCTGCAGTGGTGTGGCATGTCTGCAGTGGTGTGGTGTGTTGGCAGTGGTGTGGTGTGTCGGCAGTGGTGTGGCGTGTCGGCAGTGGTGTGGCATGTTTGCAGTGGTATGGCATGTTGGCAGCGGTGTAGTTACGCTGCCTCTCAACCCCGGACTGACCAAACCTGGCGCACACCCCATAGTCTCACGAGACTGACGGATGCCAACAAAACAACAAAGCGGTGTAGTGTGTTGGCAGTGGTGTGGCATGTTGGCAGTGGTGTGGCATGTTGGCACCAGTTTGATGTGTTGGCAGTGGTGTGGTGTGTTGGCAGTGGTATGGTGCATTGGTGCTGTGTGAGAAAACTGTGTCTAGTTGTGATGAAGTGGTGTTTGGGGTGTTGGCAGTGGTGCTGGGGGGACTGTTGGCAGTGGTGTGGGGGGACTGTTGGCAGTGGTGTGGGGGGGACTGTTGGCAGTGGTGTGGGGGACTGTTGGCAGTGGTGTGGGGGGACTGTTGGCAGTGGTGTGGGGGGACTGTTGGCAGTGGTGTGGGGGGACTGTTGGCAGTGGTGTGGGGGGACTGTTGGCAGTGGTGTGGGGGGACTGTTGGCAGTGGTGTGGGGGACTGTTGGCAGTGGTGTGGGGGGACTGTTGGCAGTGGTGTGGGGGGACTGTTGGCAGTGGTGTGGGGGGACTGTTGGCAGTGGTGTGGGGGGACTGTTGGCAGTGGTGTGGGGGGACTGTTGGCAGTGGTGTGGGGGGACTGTTGGCAGTGGTGTGGGGGGACTGTTGGCAGTGGTGTGGGGGGACTGTTGGCAGTGGTGTGGGGGGACTGTTGGCAGTGGTGTGGGGGGACTGTTGGCAGTGGTGTGGGGGGACTGTTGGCAGTGGTGTGGGGGGACTGTTGGCAGTGGTGTGGGGGGACTGTTGGCAGTGGTGTGGGGGGACTGTTGGCAGTGGTGTGGGGGGACTGTTGGCAGTGGTGTGGGGGACTGTTGGCAGTGGTGTGGGGGGACTGTTGGCAGTGGTGTGGGGGGACGTGGGGGGACTGTTGGCAGTGGTGTGGGGGGACTGTTGGCAGTGGTGTGGGGGGACTGTTGGCAGTGGTGTGGGGGACTGTTGGCAGTGGTGTGGGGGGACTGTTGGCAGTGGTGTGGGGGGACTGTTGGCAGTGGTGTGGGGGGACTGTTGGCAGTGGTGTGGGGGGACTGTTGGCAGTGGTGTGGGGGGACGTGGGGGACTGTTGGCAGTGGTGTGGGGGGACTGTTGGCAGTGGTGTGGGGGGACTGTTGGCAGTGGTGTGGGGGGACTGTTGGCAGTGGTGTGGGGGGACTGTTGGCAGTGGTGTGGGGGGACTGTTGGCAGTGGTGTGGGGGACTGTTGGCAGTGGTGTGGGGGGACTGTTGGCAGTGGTGTGGGGGGACTGTTGGCAGTGGTGTGGGGGGACGTGTTGGCAGTGGTGTGGGGGGACTGTTGGCAGTGGTGTGGGGGGACTGTTGGCAGTGGTGTGGGGGGACTGTTGGCAGTGGTGTGGGGGGACTGTTGGCAGTGGTGTGGGGGGACTGTTGGCAGTGGTGTGGGGGAGTGTTGGCAGTGGTGTGGGGGACTGTTGGCAGTGGTGTGGGGGGACTGTTGGCAGTGGTGTGGGGGGACTGTTGGCAGTGGTGTGGGGGGACTGTTGGCAGTGGTGTGGGGGGACTGTTGGCAGTGGTGTGGGGGACTGTTGGCAGTGGTGTGGGGGGACTGTTGGCAGTGGTGTGGGGGGACTGTTGGCAGTGGTGTGGGGGACTGTTGGCAGTGGTGTGGGGGGACTGTTGGCAGTGGTGTGGGGGGACTGTTGGCAGTGGTGTGGGGGGACTGTGGCAGTGGTGTGGGGGGACTGTTGGCAGTGGTGTGGGGGGACTGTTGGCAGTGGTGTGGGGGGACTGTTGGCAGTGGTGTGGGGGGACTGTTGGCAGTGGTGTGGGGGGACTGTTGGCAGTGGTGTGGGGGGACTGTGGGCAGTGGTGTGGGGGGACTGTTGGCAGTGGTGTGGGGGGACTGTTGGCAGTAGTGTGGGGGGACTGTTGGCAGTGGTGTGGGGGGACTGTTGGCAGTGGTGTGGGGGGACTGTTGGCAGTGGTGTGGGGGGACTAGGTACCGTGGCTCGGTCCCTGCTCGGCAGGACGTGACTGCTATTTTCCATCACTACGATCCCAACCCATCTGCGTCCCCGTAAACAATGGAGTGTTGTCACGGCCCCCTAAATATGTTCCTTCGCTAGAGAATTATGCATTATTTTTGAGGACATGGATAGAATTAAGCGATGGGTATTTATAAAGTAAAGAAACTATTTTTATTCTTCACGATCCCCACCTCGCACTGTGCCCTCCCTCTCCCCTCCCCTTCAACCCCTGTTTCTCATCACTCATATTACAACTAAAGCAATATCGATTCTTGAGCCACGCTGTTTCAGAGCTTCAGTACCACACTGGTAAACACTTTGCTGACTTTGCTTTCTGTGCATGAGCCGCTCCTATTTTCCAGTCTGTCACCATGTGGTCAGTTAGGCTGCCCACTCAGCACTGTTTTTCTTTCATTGCAAACATCCTCTCCAATTCCATCCCCGCAACAGACTCTTGGACACAAATGCCTACTGAAGCCATACCCTCCCATGCCAGCCTCCCTTCCTATGCCTCCTTGCACTTGTACGTCTTCGTGCCACCACTCTGTTTCTTCTGGACATCTGGCCCCTCCCAAGTTCTTGGACAGCAGATGCCCACTCTGCCCCCCCCCCCCCTCTTCCCACGCATTCCTGGTACCACCCCCCATCCCGCACCCTCTCCGTCCCATGCCACGCCTTTCTCTTGACCCCTCCCCGGAACCCGGCGTTTTCCGGTTTTATGGAATATATTGAGGTGACCGCTTGTGCTTAGAGCAGAGTAGAGTAGAGCAGAATAGAGTACCGACTCATTCTTGCAGCTACTGAATAAGTGGATGAAATGGGAACCGACTGACTCCATGTCCCTCTGTGCCTCTACCGCCCAACACTTGGGAGGTAGGGGGAAAAGTTCCCAAAACCTGCACCGTAGCCCCGGCAACATCAATGCTGGTGCCGCTACAACTGTTATTCACTACAGAATGAATGAGTTTCTGAATCGCCCATTTGCTGCTTTTGAGGCTCGAAGTCTCCCCTCCACCCCCCACCCACCCCTCAAGCCAACTGCTTGGCTTGTCCATTTTGAACCTTTGACCTCTTGACCTCCGCCTGCTGTTGACAATGCGTTGTATCTGATCTGCCTCTGGTGTAAGAATGTATGTGTAAGAATGTATGTGGCTCGTATGATTACATCTCCAGTTCGTCGCAGCCATCTCAACACACCCCACGCCCACCCCACCCAAAACTGCGTCTGTCTTATGACGCACCACATACTTTGCTTTGATCATCAGTGCACCTCTCTGCCTCTGTGCATTTTGTTTCCTCCTTTTGTCATCGTTGCAATGCATCCTATGCTGCCTCATCAAGGTTCTTGTAACGGCACATGTAAATCAGTCTACAGTGATATACGCCCTCTTCAGCTCAGCAATCTCTCTCCAGTCTGCGTTGTGTCAGCGTCACGTGCTGGGTTGTATTTTTACTGCGCGTCTGTCTGTGCCCGCTGCATTTGGCGTCTGCCTGCTGGACGTCACGTGACATCGGAATACTGATACTAGCTCGGCACCTGCACGTGTACTGGAGTTCATGCTGACATGTTCTCCAACTTATCGCAGCGATCTTCACTCTGAATATGTGTGTCTTTTTATGTCGTGCCGCATTCTTCCAATGCCTTTACTGCCTTTGGCTGTATTCTATTTCACGTCTGCTGCATCGCGCCTGCACTGCCGGTTACTTGTCACTTGAGCAAACATTATATTGACGTCTTTCTCCCGGCACTGCAGCTAGCTCCAACTTCGCAGTCTACTTCGTTCTTATGACCCGTCATCCTTTGGTTTGTCTTTATCTCGTGCGGTTTGTTTCGACCTGTTGTCATCCGCCCGTGCCTGGCATCTATCTCTGTCTCTGTCTGGCTTCACGCACATCACGTGAGAACATGATTAAATCCTGTCCCTCCGAAGCCGCAATCTCCATTCTCCCTGAACCCGTTAATATTCCTCTCATGTCACGACATATAATGTTCTTTGGTGCATCTTTATTGCTTCTCTCAGTAACTGTCTGTTCCACGTCAGTTGTCATCGTTGCAAAACTACTCTCACTACAAGCATGGCGTAGCGTTCGGCAGCCTTGCCATCCATGTGGGTTTGGCTGCACTGCATCACACCCACCATAATTGCTTCTCATGTGATGTGACACCACACCCTCCCCCCTGTCCTCTTAGCAGGACATGCATGCATGAATCACTCTCTCTCTCTCTCTCTCTCTCTCTCTCTCTCTCTCTCTCTCTCTCTCACTCTGTGTCTGTCTGTCTCTCTCTCTCATTCATCTTCGCACGACATACACACATAGGCAAGCGCACGCACGCACGCACGCACACAGACTATACACACCACATACACACTCTCTCTCTCTCTCTCTCTCTCTCTCTCTCTCTCTCTCACACACACACACACACACACACACACACACACACACACACACACACACCACACACACACACACACACACAATTACACACAGAAGCACACACTGGGCCCCAAATTAGTCTTCTATGAATTCAGTTAAAGATCGTGTATACACGATATTTGAATTCACTGCGTTCTAAAGGTTGCTCCTTTGCATTGCTCTTGGCTTCTCTCATCCTCTCAATCGCACAACCACAACGTGCGTTATCCCTGGCACGCTCAAGGCGCCGCCTGCCTTGGTAACTCCACACCGACAGCGCTGTAGAGATAGTAGGGGGTCCACGGGGTGTCAAGAAACTGACCAATCCTTGCTTGTGGTGGCTGCAGCCCAGTTGGAGGTGCCGGGAAGTGCTGGGCACGGGGGCTGGAGTCCGCAGCTGATAGCAAAAGCGCGTGCCTGGAAGCTGCGACCAAAGACTAGGATGCCTATCTACCCACCTGTAGTGACCCCAGCAACCTCTCCAGGCGTTGGGGAGGAAAACGGCTCCAGAGCGATGGCGGCTGTGGAGGCTTATGAGCGTTGCTGGCGGGATATTTCTGTTTAACTGGCACTTCGGATGGATATGCTATCCTTGCTGTAGATACATGCAACGAATATCCAGCTCAGGAATGGTTTGACTGGAGTGTAACAAGCAGCCAGATTTGTTCCACGCCCCTCTGATCAGCTGGAACCCCTGGCTACAGGGTTTTTGGGTCCCGTTGCCACCAGTAGCTCAGCCAGGGGCCTGCTCCAATAGCTCAGCCAGGGACCTGCTCCAGTAGCTCAGCCACTGGCCTGCTCCAGTAGCTCAGCCATTGGCCTGCTCCAGTAGCTCAGCCAGGGGCCTGCTCCAGTAGCTCAGCCAGGGGCCTGCTCCAGTAGCTCAACCAGGGGCCTGCTCCAGTAGCTCAGCCAAGGGCCTGCTCCAGTAGCTCAGCCAGGGGCCTGCTCCAGTAGTTCAGCCAGGGGCCTGCTCCAGTAGCTCAGCCAGGGGCCTGCTCCAGTAGATCAGCCAGGGGCCTGCTCCAGTAGCTCAGCCAGGGGCCTGCTCCAGTAGATCAGCCAGGGGCCTGCTCCAGTAGCTCAGCCAGGGACCCCCAAGCAGCCAGAGAGGCTAGGGGGGGAGGGGGGGGGGGAGGGGCATCAGGACAGGGTCAGATCATTCAGATACAACCCTGTGCTTAAACCACCACGGAAGATGGAATTCAGCCCATGCCTAACAATAGCCAGCGTGACTGAGACTACATTCTGTCTCTGTGTTCAGAATGACCTAACAATAAACAGATCAATAAACAGATCACCTACCCAGTTTTCCCCCTTGCAACTGAATGATTGGCGGGTGGCCATTTCATGCTGTGTAAAGTTTTGCACATGCAGTGAAAGAGGAAACTGTGCTTTGGAAATGGGTTCTGGATTTCCTCATCTGATGCACAAAGAACTCCCATAATTGGAGCACTAGCATGCTTGGAATTCATCAGACTCCTGTGTGAGGGGCATTTCCTGGGACTATGGCATGCTTGCAAAGGCAATCCAGCAGGGGTTTCCGGTCTTTTCCAGTGTGATCCCTGTGGTCAGAGAGGAGTCATGATGACAAATGGGATGGAAAAGCAGGCAGTATCTGGTTTTGAAACATATTTGATACTAGAACTTACTGATTTGGCATTGCTTATGATTACAGCATTCATTAAAAATAAAAATTTAAAAACCTACTCGAAACACCTTTTGGATTGCCTTTGCTAGCCATTCCTAGTCCTGGGAAACACCTTTTGGATTGCCTTTGCTAGCCATTCCTAGTCCTGGGAAACGCCTTTTGGATTGCCTTTGCTAGCCAATCCTAGTCCTGGGAAACACCTTTTGGATTGCCTTTGCTAGCCATTCCTAGTCCTGGGAAACACCTTTTGGATTGCCTTTGCTAGCCAATCCTAGTCCTGGGAAACGCGGCTGGCCTGGTGGGTCTTTTCTGCCTGCACTGAATTCAACTCTTCTGAAGCAACTCTGCATGAATGTCCCCACCACACTGTATATAGAAATGCAGATGGCTTGATCACTTCTAGGAATGAGGATGTGGGGGAAGACCTTTGAAATACTCCAAATGTGCAAATACATTGCAATCTTACAGGTTGTCTCACAGTGCTAACATATTTTTTCTTTTTTGACTTGCATACGTTTGCCTCTCTCTTGCAGATCATTGAAACATCCTCCATTTGTTCTTTATTTCCTATCATGGTTTGAAAGAGCCTACTAAATAACATCTTCTTCCTTGCCTGCCTCGCTGTGGGATTGGAACTAAGTCACTATGATGAATCAGCAGACTTCCACCAAGCAAAGACACGGATGCACAATTTGAACAAATTTGTTTGATGTGTGTGCAACCCAGGAGATATAAAGTATTGAAAATGGAATGAAATGAAATGTAGAATGCTCTTTACCAATGTTTCTTGTTCTATGAGCTACCTATTTGCTTCAAACAGTTTTTGGCTGCAAATTAGTGGGGGGGTTTCAATTCACTTTTTACTGACTTGACTCCACTCATATTGAAATCAAAGGCAGTGCGAGATTTTTACTCCTGTCAGTGATTTATAGAAAGAGCATGAGGAACAACTGTGTACACACATGTGTATTGACAGTGAATACATGTAAGGTGGGATGTGTAGGGGTGGGGGCAAGGGTAGAAATACCCACACACGAAGTAATGCTGTGATGCACCAAACTCATATTTGTCTTACCCCATAGAATCACACATGGCGGTGTTCTCTTGCAGAAGCAGCAGCGCCAGCAGGACGCCCAGGTAGTGGAGGAGAAGGCTCTGAGGATCAAGGAATGGGTCTCGGCCAAGCTGCAGGAGGTGACTACCTTGTTGCTTTCTCCTTGTCTTGTCAGCCCAGCTCCCCAAACACACACGCACACACACATGAACACACACACACATGCACAAACACACACACACACACATGCACACACACACACACATGAACACAACACACACACACACACACACACACACACACACACACACACATGCACACACACACACACACATGAACACAAACACGCACACACACATGAACACACACACACACACATACATGAACACACACACACACACACACACACACACACACAAAACACACACACACAACACACACACACACAACACACACAACACACACATACAACACACACACACATGCACACAAACAACACACACACACACACACACATACACACACACACACACACACAAAACACATGCACACACACACACACACACACAACACAAACATGCACACACACACACACACACACACACACACACACACACACACACACACACACACACACACACACACACACCAACCATGTGTTAGGGGTTGAAACAGATCCACCATGTCTCCCTACAATTCATAAAGAGTGAAAAACTTGGTGAATCAAGACTTGATTTGCTTTTTTTATAACTAGCTCTAGTGATGTCATAGTTATCAACATGAAATAGAGCAGTGTGAGCAGCTGTTGGTTAGTGAACAGTCCTACCGTGCGTTCAAGACGACCTACCGGTAGCCGACCGGTAGCCGAGCAACCAGTGTGCACTCTTGAACGACTCGTTATGACCGAACGGTAGCCAAGATGGCTTCCGCGATGCCTTCTCATCGTCGCGGATTGCACTTCTCAACCAAATGAGTAAACCAGCAGCTGCAGACTGCTCGTTCCTTGTGGAAGCTGATGAAATACGTTAAGCTGTAGCTGTGCATGAATGATCGGCATCGCTCGAATAGAAATTTATGTAAAAACGACAGTGCTGACTTGGTGTAAGCAAGAATAGTTCGATGCTCACTTCAAGGGAGGTTACACAACAAACTAAGGGCTAATGTAAGAAATAAGAGTTGCTTCCCTTAAAATTGTTTTGCCATCTGTCGTGGAAATGTTTGCTTACATCTTGCCTGGTAATTATTTCAGAGCAGTTATTCTTTTAAAAAAGAAAAGTACAATATCAGCCTAACTTCTTGTAACATCTCGCATAGGCTGGGTAATAATCACAGGTCGAAATGCGTGCCACAGTGCATATTTGTGATGACGACTTTCTTCCTTTCCCCGAAGGCAGCCATTTTGGTTATACAGGCGCAACAGCGTTCCGGTGCGGTACGTACCGGTCGATACCGGTAGCCGTACCAAGTTGTTCAAGAGACGAACGGTATCAACCGGTACCTACCGGTAGGCCTCTTGAACAGGCCCCTAGTATAAAAGCTAGCACCATTACCTTGACCTTTTACCTCTGCCCTGTCTGACCCTCACTAAGTACCCTGCCTCCCCCAGGCCCCCACTCTACTGGGGTGGGAGTTCTCTAGCAGGGGAGACAACTTGATCGGCCACCTGCTATTGCAATAAGATTCCATTCCCATGTGAGCTGTGCAGCATTTCTCCAGGAGAAGTAGTTTGCCTTGTTGACATGTTCAGGCTTGCCTGCATGTTTAGATGTGAGAGGCAGCAGCGAGAATTTAGAGAGTGCTTTTTCATTTCCCCATCAGATATTGAACATGAGTGTCAAGTACTAATCACAGTAAACTCATTCCCTTGTTGAGTATTCATCAGGATCTCTACTATTCAAAGAACACTCAGGTTTTTCGGAATACTTCAGGATGCCTACCCCTATTTCCCTTGAATCTTTCATCACTGTTTCTTTGGGAAATGCCTGAGCAGTTCCTCAAAAGACCCTGATGTGCCTGTATGTGTGGATATTGGGAAGTTTGCATGAAATTCAATGTGCCTGTATGTGTGGATATTGGGAAGTTTGCATGAAATTCAATGTGCGGGAAGTAAATGTCTTCCCAGTGCATACTTGCCACTGTAAAGCATGCCTGTCTGTGTTGGCAGCTGTAAAGTATGCCTGTCTGTGTTGGCAGCTGTAAAGTATGCCTGTCTGTGTTGGCAGCTGTAAAGTATGCCTGTCTGTGTTGGCAGCTGTAAAGTATGCCTGTCTGTGTTGGCAGCTGTAAAGTATGCCTGTCTGTGTTGGCAGCTGTAAAGTATGCCTGTCTGTGTTGGCAGCTGTAAAGCATGCCTGTGTGTGTTGGCAGCTGTAAAGTATGCCTGTCTGTGTTGGCAGCTGTAAAGTATGCCTGTCTGTGTTGGCAGCTGTAAAGTATGCCTGTCTGTGTTGGCAGCTGTAAAGTATGCCTGTCTGTGTTGGCAGCTGTAAAGTATGCCTGTCTGTGTTGGCAGCTGTAAAGTATGCCTGTCTGTGTTGGCAGCTGTAAAGTATGCCTGTCTGTGTTGGCAGCTGTAAAGCATGCCTGTGTGTGTTGGCAGCTGTAAAGTATGCCTGTCTGTGTTGGCAGCTGTAAAGTATGCCTGTCTGTGTTGGCAGCTGTAAAGTATGCCTGTCTGTGTTGGCAGCTGTAAAGTATGCCTGTGTGTGTTGGCAGCTGTAAAGTATGCCTGTCTGTGTTGGCAGCTGTAAAGTATGCCTGTCTGTGTTGGCAGCTGTAAAGTATGCCTGTCTGTGTTGGCAGCTGTAAAGTATGCCTGTCTGTGTTGGCAGCTGTAAAGCATGCCTGTGTGTGTTGGCAGCTGTAAAGTATGCCTGTCTGTGTTGGCAGCTGTAAAGTATGCCTGTCTGTGTTGGCAGCTGTAAAGTATGCCTGTGTGTGTTGGCAGCTGTAAAGCATGCCTGTGTGTGTTGGCAGCTGTAAAGTATGCCTGTCTGTGTTGGCAGCTGTAAAGTATGCCTGTCTGTGTTGGCAGCTGTAAAGTATGCCTGTCTGTGTTGGTAGCTGTAAAGCATGCCTGTGTGTGTTGGCAGCTGTAAAATATGCCTGTGTGTGTTGGCAGCTGTAAAGTATGCCTGTGTGTGTTGGCAGCTGTAAAGCATGCCTGTGTGTGTTGGCAGCTGTAAAGTATGCCTGTCTGTGTTGGCAGCTGTAAAGTATGCCTGTCTGTGTTGGCAGCTGTAAAGTATGCCTGTGTGTGTTGGCAGCTGTAAAGCATGCCTGTGTGTGTTGGCAGCTGTAAAGTATGCCTGTCTGTGTTGGCAGCTGTAAAGTATGCCTGTCTGTGTTGGCAGCTGTAAAGTATGCCTGTCTGTGTTGGTAGCTGTAAAGCATGCCTGTGTGTGTTGGCAGCTGTAAAGTATGCCTGTGTGTGTTGGCAGCTGTAAAGTATGCCTGTCTGTGTTGGCAGCTGTAAAGTATGCCTGTCTGTGTTGGCAGCTGTAAAGTATGCCTGTCTGTGTTGGCAGCTGTAAAGTATGCCTGTCTGTGTTGGCAGCTGTAAAATATGCCTGTCTGTGTTGGCAGCTGTAAAGTATGCCTGTCTGTGTTGGCAGCTGTAAAGTATGCCTGTCTGTGTTGGCAGCTGTAAAGTATGCCTGTGTGTGTTGGCAGCTGTAAAGTATGCCTGTCTGTGTTGGCAGCTGTAAAGTATGCCTGTCTGTGTTGGCAGCTGTAAAGTATGCCTGTCTGTGTTGGCAGCTATAAAATATGTATGTCTGTGTTGGCAGCTGTAAAGTATGCCTGTCTGTGTTGGCAGCTGTAAAGTATGCCTGTCTGTGTTGGCAGCTGTAAAGTATGCCTGTCTGTGTTGGCAGCTGTAAAGTATGCCTGTCTGTGTTGGCAGCTGTAAAGTATGCCTGTGTGTGTTGGCAGCTGTAAAGTATGCCTGTGTGTGTTGGCAGCTGTAAAGTATGCCTGTCTGTGTTGGCAGCTGTAAAGCATGCCTGTCTGTGTTGGCAGCTGTAAAATATGCCTGTCTGTGTTGGCAGCTGTAAAGTATGTCTGTCTGTGTTGTCAGCTGTAAAGTATGCCTCTCTGTGTTGTCAGCTGTAAAATATGCCTGTGTGTGTTGGCAGCTGTAAAGTATGCCTGTGTGTGTTGGCAGCTGTAATGCATGCCTGTCTGTGTTGGCAGCTGTAAAAT
The DNA here is from genome assembly GCA_034096865.1 of Theodoxus fluviatilis. NCBI lineage: Eukaryota > Metazoa > Mollusca > Gastropoda > Cycloneritida > Neritidae > Theodoxus > Theodoxus fluviatilis. The sequence continues at coordinate 89,101 of JAWQFJ010028303.1, read as the reverse complement.
ATGCCTGTGTGTGTTGGCAGCTGTAAAATATGCCTGTCTGTGTTGGCAGCTGTAAAGTATGCCTGTCTGTGTTGGCAGCTGTAAAATATGCCTGTGTGTGTTGGCAGCTGTAAAGTATGCCTGTGTGTGTTGGCAGCTGTAATGCATGCCTGTCTGTGTTGGCAGCTGTAAAGTATGCCTGTGTGTGTTGGCAGCTGTAAAATATGCCTGTCTGTGTTGTCAGCTGTAAAGTATGCCTGTGTGTGTTGGCAGCTGTAAAGTATACCTGTCTGTGTTGGCAGCTGTAAAGTATGCCTGTGTGTGTTGTCAGCTGTAAAGTATGCCTGTCTGTGTTGGCAGCTGTAAAATATGCCTGTGTGTGTTGGCAGCTGTAAAATATGCCTGTCTGTGTTGGCAGCTGTAAAGTATGCCTGTGTGTGTTGTCAGCTGTAAAGTATGCCTGTCTGTGTTGGCAGCTGTAAAGTATGCCTGTCTGTGTTGGCAGCTGTAAAGCATGCCTGTCTGTGTTGGCAGTTGTAAAATATGCCTGTGTGTGTTGGCAGCTGGAGCAGCACAATGCAGAGCTGCAGGTGGAGAATGAGGATCTGCAGAAGCAGGTGGAGTTGCTACGGCAACGACTGTCGGCACTGCCGGCCAGTGCTGCCAAGGAGATCTACCGCATCTCTATCCAGGTACATCTCCCTCATGCCTTGTCCCAGCCTTTCTGCAACTCATCTTATGGATTCCACCTCCCTCCCTACCCAACCTCCCAAAAAGTTTTAATACAATATCCTGAGAAAATGGAATGTCCACAGCACACACATGATAAAGCCCTGTGATGAAATTGACAGGTGCTTTCTTGTAAACTGCTTGACTTACGCTTGGTTGATCATGCACTGTCACATTCAGGGATTTCAGCATCAGTGGATCAACATTTGTATTTGTGTACAAACTTATTGGTTGTTGAAAATGATTCAAGCTACACCAGATCTTGGTAAAGGGTGCGAAGATTGCTGATGAGGCCAACCATCACACAGAGATTTTGGCACAGAATGGTCAGGAGATCATGGGGGACTGGCTGGACAAGGAATTAGTGCTTGCCCTGTTTTTTTCTTGGGAGATGTTTGCGCTCCTCTACCCAGATGCGTTGTTCCACTCCATCTCTACTCAGGGTGTGCCATGCAATGCAGTCTTCTGTTGTTGCCTCCCGGGAGTCTGGGCTGATGTTGCAGTGCCTCAGCGTGGATGTGAGTGTTGGGACTTGCAAGTAACACAAGTATCTGAGACTTACATGGATGTGAGTGTTGGGACTTGCAAGTAACACAAGTATCTGAGACTTACATGGATGTGAGTGTTGGGACTTGCAAGTAACACAAGTATCTGAGACTTACATGGATGTGAGTGTTGGGACTTGCAAGTAACACAAGTATCTGAGACTTACATGGATGTGAGTGTTGGGACTTGCAAGTAACACAAGTATCTGAGACTTACATGGATGTAAGTGTTGGGACTTGCAAGTAACACAAGTATCTGAGACTTACATGGATGTGAATGTTGGGACTTGCAAGTAACACAAGTATCTGAGACTTACATGGATGTGAGTGTTGGGACTTGCAAGTAACACAGGTATCTGAGACTTACATGGATGTGAGTGTTGGGACTTGCAAGTAACACAGGTATCTCAGCCTTACATGGATGTGAGTGTTGGGACTTGCAAGTAACACAGGTATCTCAGACTTACATGGATGTGAGTGTTGGGACTTGCAAGTAACACAGGTATCTGAGACTTACATGGATGTGAGTGTTGGGACTTGCAAGTAACACAAGTATCTGAGACTTACATGGATGTGAGTGTTGGGACTTGCAAGTAACACAAGTATCTCAGCCTTACATGGATGTGAGTGTTGGGACTTGCAAGTAACACAAGTATCTCAGCCTTACATGGATGTGAGTGTTGGGACTTGCAAGTAACACAGGTATCTCAGCCTTACATGGATGTGAGTGTTGGGACTTGCAAGTAACACAGGTATCTCAGCCTTACATGGATGTGAGTGTTGGGACTTGCAAGTAACACAGGTATCTCAGCCTTACATGGATGTGAGTGTTGGGACTTGCAAGTAACACAGGTATCTGAGACTTACATGGATGGTCACTGCAGGAGTCCTTGGTGAGCCGGTCTCGGTCGCCCTCCCTGGCCTCAGAGCCCCCTGCCATTCCACAGCGCCCTGCCTGTCTGCTGGATGCCCTGCAGCACCAGGCTGCCAACAAGGAGAGCTCACCGGAGACTGTGGAGGAACTGGTGTCTGAGGCTGAGAGTGAGGAGAGCATCGGAGACATGGACCACGAACAAATGTACCAGGAGGTCAGTTGCTCTGAGAATGGCCTTCCCCAAATGAATTGCTTGTTTTGTCTTTGTGTGGGGCTGGAACATCAGATGACTGCAGATATCCCCCAGTCACTGGACTTGTTTTGTCTTTGTGTGGGGCTGGAACATCAGATGACTGCAGATATCCCCCAGTCACTGGACTTGTTTTGTCTTTGTGTGGGGCTGGAACATCGGATGACTGCAGATATCCCCCAGTCACTGGACTTGTTGCAGTCATGAAGTACATGTAGATAATTTGTTTTTCAGAACCGTCATGTTTTGTTCAATGCTGGGCTTGTACAGTGCCTATGGCATTTGTCTTGCAGTCACTTTGTGGCTACAGTGCATGCCTTGTCCAATGCTGTGTTGATTGCAGTACTGCATTTGTTGGCCGAGGAGCTTAATGTAAGATGTCCTGAAACAATGTACTACATCCCAACGCCTTTCCCCACCTCCACATGGTGTCCAGTGTAGGAGTGAGCTAGCTCAAAGTTTCCAGCTTGAACTCATTGCTCTAAGTTTAGCAGTTTTGTAGAGAACATCAGGCATTACTCCCAAGGTTGTCACTTGATCGTTTCACTCAGAGCATTGGGTCAGAGGTGGGAGGCATGAGTGTGAGTAGCCAGGGCTTAGCTGAGAGCTGGGATGGAATATGAATGTCAGAGAGGGGCAGAAAAAAGCTGTATGAGACAGTATATAACATCCTGCATTTCCTCCCTGGGACAAAACTGAGTGCGACATACTGGATACCGCACTGCAGCAACCAGGGGTGAAGGTCGACCCCAAAACCAATTTCCGCCTGAGGACACTAGCAGTAGTAATTCCCACTATGCAGTATCTGCTCTGTTTTGTTCATTCTCATGTAACAAGTCAGACAGTGCATCATGCGAGTAAAGTGTGCAATGCTCTCTTGTCTTGCTGCCAGGTGGATGCCAACCACGAGTCCATCTACGAGCCAAAGCGCTCCTTCCCACCCCAGATCAAGATAGAACGGAAAATCTTCCATGGTGCTCACCTCCTGGACTCCCTGGTCAGCTCCAGCAACGGCAGTGAGGAGATGCTGGACAGAAGTCAGATCTCTCTCTCCATGTCCCAGCTGCAGGAGCAGGAGGATGCGCTGGCCAACGGTGACACGGGGGATGGGGAGCTGGTCATCTCGGAGGAGATCACGCCCATCGTCTTCTCTCCCCAGCAGCACGCCTCGGGGCCACTGTCTCACCTCCTGCCTGATGCTCCCCCCACCACCCCCACCACCCCCACCACCCTGGCCTCAGGAGTCTGCTTTGACGCAGAGACCATTGCTGCCATGGCAACACTGCCGCTGGGAGCCAGGGAGGGGCCACTGGGCAAGCAGCTCCGCTCTGACTCGGACCTGCTGGTCCCACGCTCCCGACTGAAGTCTGACGTGGAGGTGGAGGTCCACCGCTACGCTCTCTCCGAGCCCACCCATGCTGGTGTCGCGGGACGGCCGGTCCAAACCCCCCTCTCCCTCCCCCCTCCCCCTGTCCCTCCCTCGGGCTCTGGTGGCCGTGATAAGTCCACCTCGGTAAGCCTGTCTGAGGAAATTCCCTCATTGTTTGATTATTTGTTAGTTTTTTGCTCATCAAATTAGAATTAAAATGTAATTTGTGTGTTCATTTCATCTTGACCAGTTTCTCTGCTCTTACATGCATAGCAAGTTTGCAAAAAATCAACTTTGTTATGCAACATAATCAATTTTTTCCCCCTCCAATGTGCATAAACAATCAACCAAATTAATGTATGTTAAGTTCTTAATGACTTCTTTTTAGCTTTGAAGAAAAACCACTTGATTTGGATTGAATATGAAGTATTAACTAAACTTTTTGATGCTTTTTCTTTGCAAACCATTCATTAATTCGTTCAGTAATTACTGAGAAAATGATGCAAACAGATGCAGTAGACAGACATTGCCATAGAACTGGTTGGATTTGGGCTGTCACTGAAAGATTGTTTCCACTTTTACTTGTCTGTTTGGAAATAACCGAGAATTTTCGTGAAGGGTGCTGTGCTTACTGGCCTCAACGCAAGCTGGACTGGGTCTCACAGCCTGCTGTGCAAGCTGGACTGGGTCTCACAGCCTGCTGTGCAAGCTGGACTGGGTCTCACAGCCTGCTGTGCAAGCTGGACTGGGTCTCACAGCCTGCTGTGCAAGCTGGACTGGGTCTCACACCCTGCTGTGCAAGCTGGACTGGGTCTCACACCCTGTTGTGCAAGCTGGACTGGGTCTCACACCCTGCTGTGCAAGCTGGACTGGGTCTCACAGCCTGCTGTGCAAGCTGGACTGGGTCTCACAGCCTGCTGTGCAAGCTGGACTGGGTCTCACAGCCTGCTGTGTGATTACTTGGGGCTCGAGTCGGTAGCTAGATCACTGGCCCGTCACCGCGTGTGGCTAGCAGTGGTGACGTTTGAAGCTGTAGATCCCAGAGCGCCATATTCAGGCAAGGTGCCTTCCTTGCACTGCCTCTCTCACACAGGAGTAAAACCAGGTAGCTGTGAGGGCAGTGAGGGCACGCTGTAGTGCGAGTGGCCCTGGTATGCGGCCAAGCGCCAGCATCAGGTTGGAATCCTGCCCAGGGAGTGGAGTTGGTGCCGGTACCTGACTGTGGCATCCTCCCCAGGGAGTGGAGTTGGTGCCGGTACCTGACTGCCTGAGTGGAGTTGGTGCCGGTACCTGACTGCCTGAGTGGAGTTGGTGCCGGTACCTGACTGCCTGAGTGGAGTTGGTGCCGGTACCTGACTGCCTGAGTGGAGTTGGTGCCGGTACCTGACTGTGGCATCCTCCCCAGGGAGTGGAGTTGGTGCCGGTACCTGACTGTGGCATCCTCCCCAGGGAGTGGAGTTGGTGCCGGTACCTGACTGTGGCATCCTTCCTGTTTGTCACCATGTTTTTAGCCAGGTGCTAGTATGGGACTGAAGAAATGTCCCACTGATCGGGGGTGAGTCTGAATCGGTTTGAGACCCTGGTGTTGTGATAAATTGCTATAAATAACCAGTCTGAAACCTGTACTCTGCAGGAGAAGCGGTCACATGGCATGGCCACCAAGAGGCCCAAGGCCGCCAAGAAGCTGCACGCCTCCGACCCTTCCCCTGTCTTGGAGCAGTTCAGCTCCAGCCAGCTGTACCAGGACATCATGGTGCCAGTCTACGCCACTCTCAAGGGGGTCAGTCTTCACCCAGTCTCCACCCAGTGTCCACCCAGTCTCTACCCAGTCTCCACCCGGTCTCCACCCAGTCTTGAGCTTGTGTAGGCGTGCTTTTGGAGGTGTTAGTGGCTTTAGGCAACCAGGTTGTTGTTGTGAGTGGGCTGAATTCAGTGTTTGTGGCTTTAGGGGTTGTTGTTGTGAGTGGGCTGGATTCAGTGTTAGTGGTTTTAGGGGTTGTTGTTGTGAGTGGGCTGGATTCAGTGTTAGTGGTTTTAGGCAACCAGGTTGTTGTTGTGAGTGGTCTGGATTCAGTGTTAGTGGTTTTAGGGGTTGTTGTTGTGAGTGGGCTGGATTCAGTGTTTGTGGCTTTAGGGGTTGTTGTTGTGAGTGGGCTGGATTCAGTGTTAGTGGTTTTAGGCAACCAGGTTGTTGTTGTGAGTGGGCTGGATTCAGTGTTAGTGGTTTTAGGGGTTGTTGTTGTGAGTGGTCTGGATTCAGTGTTAGTGGCTTTAGGCAACCAGGTTGTTGTTGTGAGTGGGGTGAATTCAGTGTTAGTGGCTTTAGGGGTTGTTGGTGTGAGTGGGCTGAATTCAGTGTTAGTGGCTTTAGGGGTTGTTGTTGTGAGTGGTCTGGATTCAGTGTTAGTGGTTTAGGGGTTGTTGTTGTGTGTGGGCTGGATTCAGTGTTAGTGGTTTTAGGGGTTGTTGTTGTGAGTGGGCTGGATTCAATGTTAGTGGTTTTAGGGGTTGTTGTTGTGAGTGGTCTGGATTCAGTGTTAGTGGTTTTAGGGGTTGTTGTTGTGAGTGGTCTGGATTCAGTGTTAGTGTTTTTAGGGGTTGTTGTTATGAGTGGGCTGGATTCAGTGTTAGTGGTTTTAGGCAACCAGGTCGTTTGTTGTGAGTGGTCTGGATTCAGTGTTAGTGGTTTTAGGGGTTGTTGTTGTGAGTGGTCTGGATTCAGTGTTAGTGGTTTAGGGGTTGTTGTTGTGTGTGGGCTGGATTCAGTGTTAGTGGTTTTAGGGGTTGTTGTTGTGAGTGGGCTGGATTCAATGTTAGTGGTTTTAGGGGTTGTTGTTGTGAGTGGTCTGGATTCAGTGTTAGTGGTTTTAGGGGTTGTTGTTGTGAGTGGTCTGGATTCAGTGTTAGTGGTTTAGGGGTTGTTGGTGTGAGTGGGCTGAATTCAGTGTTAGTGGCTTTAGGGGTTGTTGTTGTGAGTGGTCTGGATTCAGTGTTAGTGGTTTAGGGGTTGTTGTTGTGTGTGGGCTGGATTCAGTGTTAGTGGTTTTAGGGGTTGTTGTGAGTGGGCTGGATTCAATGTTAGTGGTTTTAGGGGTTGTTGTTGTGAGTGGTCTGGATTCAGTGTTAGTGGTTTTAGGGGTTGTTGTTGTGAGTGGTCTGGATTCAGTGTTAGTGGTTTTAGGGGTTGTTGTTGTGAGTGGGCTGGATTCAGTGTTAGTGGTTTTAGGCAACCAGGTTGTTGTTGTAAGTGGTCTGGATTCAGTGTTAGTGGTTTTAGGCAACCAGGTTGTTGTTGTGAGTGGTCTGGATTCAGTGTTAGTGGTTTTAGGGGTTGTTGTTGTGTGTGGGCTGGATTCAGTGTTAGTGGTTTTAGGCAACCAGGTTGTTGTTGTGAGTGGGCTGGATTTAGTGTTAGTGGCTTTAGGGGTTGTTGTTGTGAGTGGTCTGGATTCAGTGTTAGTAGTTTTAGGGATTGTTGTTGTGAGTGGTCTGGATTCAGTGTTAGTGGTTTTAGGGGTTGTTGTTGTGAGTGGGCTGGATTCAGTGTTAGTGGCTTTAGGGGTTGTTGTTGTGAGTGGGCTGGATTCAGTGTTAGTGGTTTAGGGGTTGTTGTTGTGAGTGGTCTGGATTCAGTGTTAGTGGTTTTAGGGGTTGTTGTTGTGAGTGGGCTGGATTCAGTGTTAGTGGCTTTAGGCAACCAGGTCGTTGTTGTGAGTGGTCTGGATTCAATCTTCCAGCATGGCTTGAATGCGCAGTTGGATCTGAATGACTTGACCCTGTCCCACAGCCCCCAGTAGCCTCTGTGGCGGTTTGAAGCCAACCCTGGCAGAGCTACTGGAGCAGGCCCCTGGCTGAGCTGTTGGAGCAGGCCCCTGGCTGAGCTGTTGGAGCAGGTCCCTGGCAGAGCTACTGGAGCAGGCCCCTGGCTGAGCTACTGGAGCAGGCCCCTGGCTGAGCTACTGGAGCAGGCCTCTGGCTGAGCTACTGGAGCAGGCCCCTGGCTGAGCTACTGGAGCAGGCCCCTGGCAGAGCTACTGGAGCAGGCCCCTGGCTGAGCTACTGGAGCAGGCCCCTGGCTGAGCTACTGGAGCAGGCCCCTTGCTGAGCTACTGGAGCAGGCCCCTGGCTGAGCTACTGGAGCAGGCCCCTGGCTGAGCTACTGGAGCAGGTCCCTGGCTGAGCTACTGGAGCAGGCCCCTGGCTGAGCTACTGGAGCAGGCCCCTGGCTGAGCTACTGGAGCAGACCCCTGGCTGAGCTACTGGAGCAGGTCCTGAAAGCCCAGCAGCCAGGGACCTGCTCCAGCTAACGAGTGGGGCATTGATTCAGCTGAATGCTAATCTTGCAGTGTCTATATGACATTTCTATTAAATGAATGGCTGACATCAAAGAAGAATAGACTGAATGTCTTGGTTAGTATTTTGCAGTTTATTTCACCCCTTCAGTAGTCTGATTATTTATCTTTCATTTATCCTTGCAGTTGTTTTTCCCTTGTCTACCAGTCTTTTCATTCAATCCCACCATGTCTGCTCTTTCCTAAATAAATGCAATTTTGCATGTATCTGTCATTCTATCTATCTTTCTGTTTGCTTGTCCTATATCATTGCTCTCTCTCTCTCTCTCTCTCTCTCTCTCTCTCTCTCTCTCTCTCTCTCTCTCTCTCTCTCTCTCTCCCTCTCTCTCTCTCTCCCTCTCTCTCTCTCCCTCTCTCTCTCTCTCTCTCTCTCTCTCTCTCTCTCTCTCTCTCTCTCTCTCTCCCTCTCTCTCTCTCTCTCTCTCTCTCTCTCTCTCTCTCTCTCTCCCTCTCTCTCCCTCTCTCCCCCCCTCCCCCCCCCCCCCCCCCTCTCTCTCTCTCTCTCTCTCTCTCTCTCTCTCTCTCTCTCTCTCTGTCTCTCTCTGTCTCTTAGTTTTTATTTAAAATGAAAATAAAACATTTAACATGTTGACGTGTGAGTGTATTTGTGTGTGTTTGTGTGTGTGTATGTGTGTGTGTGTGTGTGTGTGTGCATGCACGTTTGTCTGTCTGTTGTCAGTCTATGTGTGTGTCTGTGTCTGTGGTCAGTGTATGTGGGTGTAAGTGAGTTATCTCATCAATCTGTTCCAACAGTTCTCTTGAGAAACATACCGAAGCATTTCAAGCCTTGGTGAGAGGGCCTCGTTCTGTTAGACTGTTCAAACCTTTTTTTGGTTTTTGTTCTCAATAGTTTCTTTTATTGAGGCATTCTTGTATACAAGCTGAAGATGACATTTACTTATAACTTTTTGTTTCTCATTAATTTGTGTGTCCTCTTATTGATTCATTGCATTTCAATCTTATTTTCAACATTTCAGAGTTTTGCAGAAGTACTCTGCAAAGGTTGATGTATCCCTGATCTCTGGAAAACATTGTCATTTAGAATAAACTTAGCCTGTATTGATGATGCTTTTAAGCAACAGGTGTCGTATTGCCTGCTTGTTGGTTGATAGGAAGGGTTTCCAAGTGCGTGATAGACTGAAACTACACCTGTGTTCATACTGTGTTGCTCAGTAGCCTACAGCTCTTGTGAAAGCCCAAGTTTTCCCTCCAACTTACCAGTAGACAAAGCAGTGATATACGACCTATTGACCTCGAAAAAAGAATTAGCATAATTCATACCCACACGTGCCTGCCTGCAACGGCCAATCTGCTTGGTCGAGACATGGCGCTAGGGACGCCACGAGCAAAGGGAGGTAACTCCCAGTGCGCCGCGTCACCACCCACCAGGTACAAATAGCGCAGGCAGAGCACGTTCCATCTCTTTGACTTTTTTCGCTGGCACTGGAGTCATGTGCTAGGGATTACCTACGAAAACACCGGGCGCCTGTCATGGCGGATTTTCCCCACGTGGGTCGTGAGCGAGATAATGGAGTCGACACTGCTGGGGCAGCGAGGTCGGGGGCGGGGGGGAGTACGCGCTTATTACGTACGCGTGCTCCTACTCGTCTTTCTGCCTCGTCGTCCTTGCGTAGGTCGGCTTCGTGTGCGGCTGTGTCTTTGCCTGTGGCGGCAGGGATAGTGGCGGAAGATTTGGTTTCGGCCGCGGCTGTTAATGTTGCCACCACGCGGGCTATGGCGACGGGCTCCGCGGGGGCTGGGGAGGCGGTTGTTTTCTCTGCTGGGGGGAGTGAGCTCTCGGGCTTTTTCGGCTCGCGGCCTCCTTCCTCTGGCGAGGTCTCCCCCATGCCAATGAGACAGGAGTATTCTGATGTCTCCTCTCCCGGTGGGTCGGTTGTTTCTCGTCGGTCAGACCGCGAGTTTTGTTTTGGTTTCAGTCCCCCGCACCTCGTGTCCGACTGGTCGGGTCATCCTGGTCAGCCTGAGGCCGGCCTTGCCCGGTTTTGTGGTTCCTGTACAAACCTTTCTCCTGGGCAAGTGTGCGAGGAGGTCGGGCCGGACGGGGACGTTTCGTGCGCTTCGATGGTGCCCGCTCCCGCGCTCTCGGAAGGTGCTGTGCTACGGCGCTCTGACGGCAGGCGTTCCCGCTCTCCCCTCAGGTCGAGCTTGGACGGGTACGTATGGTCCCCTGTGCCCCGCCCCTGTGATTCCGAAAGGATGAACGGGGCGGCGCGGCACCCCCACCATGCTCCCGCGAGGTCGAGCTCTACGGTGGGGCCACGGCGGAGCGTTGATCCCAGCCATTCAGCTGACACTGTTTGGTCCGGTGAGCATGCCGCCCCCCGCCTCGGGCGGTCCCCTGTGCCCCGCCCTTGTGATTCCGAAAGGATGAACGGGGCGGCGCGGCACCCCCACCATGCTCCCGCGAGGTCGAGCTCTACGGTGGGGCCACGGCGGAGCGTTGATCCCGGCCATTCAGCTGACACTGTTTGGTCCGGTGAGCATGCCGCCCCCCGCCTCGGGCGGTTCCCTGTGCCCCGCCCCTGTGATTCCGAAAGGATGAACGGGGCGGCGCGGCACCCCCACCATGCTCCCGCGAGGTCGAGCTCTACGGTGGGGCCACCGCAGAGCATTGACCCCGGCCATTCAGCTGACACTGTCTGGTCCGGTGAGCATGCCGCCCCCCGCCCTGTGCGGTCCTCTGTGCCCTGCCCCTGTGCTTCCGAGAGGTCGAACGGGGCAGTGCAGTATTCCCACCACGCTCACGCGAGGTCGAGCTCTTCGGTGGGTCCACGACGGAGGGTTGATCCCGGCCATTCAGCTGACACTGTCTGGTCTGGTGTTCACGCCACTCTTCTTCCCGTGCGGTCTTCTGTGCCCCGCCCCTGCTCTCCCGGCAGGTCGAGCAGGGCAGCGAGGCATTCTCACCGCGCTCCCGCGAGATCGAGCTCTGAGGTGGGGCCGCGGCAGAGCGTTGCTTCCGGACATTCAGCAGACGCTGTTTTGTCCGGTCAGCACGCCGCCCTCCTTCCTGTGCATGCCCATGTACCCCAACCCCGTGCTTCCGAAAGGTTGACGGGGGCGGGGAGGCGCAGGCAGGCGTCCGTTTTCTTCTCTGACTCCGGGGTCATCGACTGTGTTTCTCCTGGCAGGGAGACGAGTCTGGGACGACCAGATCAGAGCCCAGCGAGTTGGCACGCTCGGTCCTCGGACTGTGGCGCCACTGCGGTTGCGGAAGAGAGGTGGGACGTTGGGTCGGCAGACCAAGGTTCCTATCGTTCTCTGTCTGTGGACGGTTTCGTTGAGGGACCGCTTGATGAGCAAGAGGTGCGGGACGGTTCTCCGGTCTCTGGGGGACTGGGGAAATCGGCGTTGGATCTGCTACGGACGCATCGTCAGTCGGTGTTGGCTTCCATGGCAGCCTTTACCTCGGACGTGGGTCAGCGGGCAGTCCCTTCCTCTTTTGCTTCTTCCCTTTCCCGCTTGGAGGGATTCATGGAGACTGGTCCTCCGGTGCAAGTGCCGGAGTTGTTGTTTTCGGCAGACATGTTGGCCCGGGCGTCGGTGATGGATTGCGGCTTACGCTCGGGGAATCCTAAGTTCTGTATGGGTAAGGTTCCTGGTGACGTGTCGGAGCTCGCGGATTCCTTTCCGTGGTCTGGGACTGTCTCTGCCCCGGACGTTTTTCGGCCTGCAGACGTCCCTTGGCTTTTCTCGCTTCCGGACGAGCGCCTTCCCTTTCAGGCTGTGTCCCGCCCTGGGCCGCGTGACCTCTCCCTCCTGGGGGCGGCGAGTGACGCGCGAGGGGTGGGGACCAAGGTTCCGGATGTGAACTTTGATTCTCGGTCTTTTGCGCATTTAGAGAGGGCGTCGTCTGAGTGTGTCAAGGGCTGCGCCATGCTTGGCACTCTCCTGGCCACTTTGACCCCTTCCATTGCCGTCCGCCACGAGGGAGGCGCGGGCCCGTTTCAGTTGCTTCCTCCTCATGAGGTCGATCAGGAGGCGGTCGGGAGTGTGATCTTCGCTCTAGATCACACCTATTCCCTTCTGGCGTCTCTGGCGCTTCATATGCGTGGTCAACTGGCGGGTATGGCGAGGGATCGCATGCTATCGGCGACAGCCTTTCGGGACGTGGAGCTTCGGCAGCTGCGCTCTCTGTCCCTGGTGTCGCACTCCATGTTTCCCTCGGACCGGCTCGAGGAGTGTGTGCGGCGCATGGTGACCGATGCCAAGGATCGGGCCATTTCTTTCGCGTCGCTAGCTCGCACGCCTGCCGCTTCTCTGGCGCCAGGGCCGAGTTCGCGAAAACGCCCTAGGCGTTCTCTGGGGCGTGGGGCCTTTTCTTCTTCGGAAGGGCAGGCTCAGGCTGCTTCGGCGTCTCAGGCTCCGGGGGGGCAGTCTGGTGGGGGTGGGGGTGCCGGTTCGCTCCCGACACCCCTCCCCGTAGGGGGCGGGCGTGCTCAGGCACCCCGTCACTCAGCTCCCCGGGGGCGTGGGTTCGGTTCTCGGGGAGGCGGTCGGGGTAGGGGTTCTAACCCCTCCTCTCGTCGACCGGGTTACTTTCAGTAGTGCCCTCCCGCTGCCTCCTTCATGGCCCTTGTCTCAGTGTCACCCGCGCAGACAGGGCTATGTGGTGGGTAGCTCGGGGGGGGCACGACCCATTCAGAGGGCTGGGGTTCTCTTGGGAGAAGGGGTTGCCCCATCCTCTCCTCTAGGGGTAGGGCTGAGCTCTCCGGGCGCATGCGACTGTCCCGGGGGTCTGTGCCTTATGCCTGCTTTATCTCCTCAGATTACAGTTCCTTTTTTAGACGAGTCTGTTTCTCACGTCGAGCTCGCGGGTGGCTCAGGGAATTCTAGTCTTCTTTCTGTGGCTTCTCGCGCCAGGGGTACGGTTGTCGGTGCGGCCTCGGTCGTGTGTACTCGGTCCTCACTCAGTGTGGAGGCGACTGATCGAGTGGCGACGATCGCTCGGGGGTTAGCGCAGCGAGGCGTTTCCCGCGAGTCTGTTTCGCTTGCTCTCCGGCATCGCCGGGAGAGCACTACTCGGAATTATAACGCGAAGTGGGCAGTTTGGGTACGGTTTTGTCAGGCTCGTCCTCACCCAGTTGACCCACTACGTCCTTCTGCGTGTCTTTTGGCTGATTTTGTTTCTCACTTGTTCCGTACTCGTTCTCTGTCTTACGCCTCCCTCTGCAATTATCGTTCGGCGGTGACGAATACCATCAAGGCTGCTCGTGGGGTTGACGTTTCCTTCCTGTCAAACGACCCTACTGTCAGGCAGGTGTTGGATGGTATTCGGAATGAGTTTCCACGTCGTCAGATTTCTCCTCCTCTGTGGGATGTGTTTTTGATTTTGCGTTTTCTCTCTGGTTCGGTGTTCGAACCCATTGGTGCTTGTTCATTCAAACGGCTTACTCAGAAGACTGTTTTTCTGGTTATGCTAGCTTGTGCGCGTCGGATCGGGGAAATCCACGCTCTGAGTGGTTTACCTTCGGATATAGAGTTCACCGGGGGGGACGAATCGTGCATTCTGTCTTTTCTGCCGGAGTTTCGGTGCAAGAATCAGGACTCTCTTTCCGACTGTCAGAGCATCGAGATTAAGGGGCTCTCTTCTATTCTCGATCCTAGCGATGCTGACTGTGTGAACTGTCCGGTGCGTGCACTCAAATGTTACCTGGCTCGAACTCAGTCCCGTCGTCTTCGGAAGCGGAGACTGTTTCTGCCCCTTACGCGTCGTCACGCTGAGGTGTCAAAAACGTCAATTTCTTGCTGGATACGCATTTTGATTACGGATGCGTACAAGAATGCGTTGCTTGAACCTCCTGCTGGTGCCTCTCGGACTCATGAACTCCGCAAAGTGGCCACCTCTGTAGCGTTTGCCAAAAATGTCTCATTGGCTCACCTTATGAGGGCGGCTTTCTGGCGCAGTGAGTGTGTGTTCACACGCCATTACCTGCGTGATGTTCAAGTTCGTCGTGTCAACGATACCTTTGGCATCAACAAGTTGGTTGTTGCGGGTTCGGCTCTTCGTGTTTGATGGTGAGTGGTTTATTTTGGTTTGGTGTTTATGCACAACCCGCCTCCCATTGCTGGGCAATCATATCACTGGTTTGTCTACTGGTAAGTTGGAGGGAAAACTTGAAGAAATTTAAACTAATTTCTATGTTTTCCTGACATACTTACCAGTAGACAAATTACTGTCCCACCCACCTCCCCGTTTGTGCATTGCTGAGTCTCAGCTTTGTCAAAGAGATGGAACGTGCTCTGCCTGCGCTATTTGTACCTGGCGGGTGGTGACGCGGCGCACTGGGAGTTACCTCCCTTTGCTCGTGGCGTCCCTAGCGCCATGTCTCGACCAAGCAGATTGGCCGTTGCAGGCAGGCACGTGTGGGTATGAATTATGCTTATTCTTTTTTCGAGGTCAATAGGTCGTATATCACTGCTTTGTCTACTGGTAAGTTGGAGGGAAAACATAGAAATTAGTTTAAATTTCTTCAATTTATGTTGCCATGTTTGTCCTGCAGAAAGCTGCCCAGATCCGCACCACGCCCTTCATGGGGGACTCCTCGTCCGACTCGTCTGAGAATGAGGAGGAGGGGCCGGGCAAGCCGGCCTCCACACTGGTCACTGCCTGCCTCAGTCCTGCCAGCAGTGACGTCAGCACTGAGAGGGAGCCAAGCCTGCCCACACCTAGAGGTCAGTCTTCTCTTCTTTCTCTCTCTCTCTCTCTTGTTGTATTTGTCACCTTTTTTTTCTTTTTTCTTTTCTGTCCATCAATCCATCCATCCATCCATCCATATGTATGTCCATCTGTCTGCTTTTTCCTTTCAATCTTCATTTTGTTTCTTCCTTTCTCTCTGTCTTTCTGTTTATTCTGTCTTTCTGATGTTTTCGTTTTTAGTAAAACTGTCCTAATACTGAAAGACTTTTTTTCCAGGTACTGCAGTTAGTGTCAAATTCAGTGGGAAATGTATATTTTCTATGACCTGCCATGTCGTTGACAGAGTTCCCACCATCATTAAAACCTGGAAAAGTGTTGAAATTAGCCAACTATTTTTCAGGGCAGCTAAAACTGAAAAGTCATGGGAAAGTTTGAAATTTCTGCATCTGCCAAAGTTAATTTTTTTATATCATGCTTATTGGTGTGCCATATTTTTCACTTTTGAAAGTCTGTAATATTTTCCCACCCTGTCCATTTATGCACTCAGTTTATCTAGATTTCAATTTTAAGTCCTGGCGGTGTGAAATAATTGTAAGTTTTCACAGATCTGTGTGAGAAAATGTCTTCTCTTTTTTTCAAAAAGTTATGGAAAAGTTTTTCAATCTCAGATTCTGTTTCTTGGAAGTCTGCAGGAACCGTGCAGTGATGAATATCACCGCAACAGTGAAGTACAGTGGATGTCTCATTATGTCCCTGGTGGCAAACAGAATATCACCGCAACAGTGAAGTACAGTGGGTGTCTCATTATGTCCCTGGTGGCGAACAGAATATCACCGCAACAGTGAAGTACAGTGGGTGTCTCATTATGTCCCTGGTGGCGAACAGAATATCCCCGCAACAGTGAAGTACAGTGGGTGTCTCATTATGTCCCTGGTGGCGAACAGAATATCCCCGCAACAGTGAAGTACAGTGGATGTCTCATTATGTCCCTGGTGGCAAACAGAATATCACCGCAACAGTGAAGTACAGTGGGTGTCTCATTATGTCTCTGGTGGCGAACAGAATATCACCGCAACAGTGAAGTACAGTGGGTGTCTCATTATGTCCCTGGTGGCAAACAGAATATCACCGCAACAGTGAAGTACAGTGGATGTCTCATTATGTCCCTGGTGGCGAACAGAATATCACCGCAACAGTGAAGTACAGTGGGTGTCTCATTATGTCCCTGGTGGCGAACAGAATATCCCCGCAACAGTGAAGTACAGTGGGTGTCTCATTATGTCTCTGGTGGCGAACAGTCCTGCTCTTGTGGAAATCTGGCACAAAGCTCTAACCAGGCACTGACCTGTTTGTTCTGTCTGCACTCATCATATCTGCCAGAGCAAGGCATTTGGGAAGGCAGTTGACGAATAAAGTCTTGGCACCTCTTTTCCAACAACTTTACTTTTAACTTGGCTGCTCTGGCTTATTAGGAGCAGTACTAGGGTGTTGACCATGAGGTACTGGAAAGATGGACACCATGAGGTACTGGAAAGATGGACACTGGAGGGCTGCTCTGGCTTATTAGGAGCAGTACTGGGGTTTTGACAATAAGGTGCTGGAAAGACGGACACCGGAGGGCTGCTCTGGCTTATTAGGAGCAGGGGGGGGGGTGGTGGTGGTGGTTTACCATGAGGTACTGGAAAGATGGACACCGTAGGGCTGCTCTGGCTTTTTAGGAGCAGTACTGGGGTGTTGACCATGAGGTACAGGAAAGATGGACACCGGAGGGCTGCTCTGGCTTTTTAGGAGCAGTACTGGGGTGTTGACCATGAGGTACAGGAAAGACGGACACCGGAGGGCTGCTCTGGCTTATTAGGAGCAGTACTGGGGTTTTGACCATGAGGTACTGGAAAGATGGACACCGGAGGGCTGCTCTGGCTTATTAGGAGCAGTACTGGGGTGTTGACCATGAGGTACTGGAAAGACGGACACCGGAGGGTCTCCATGGCCAAGTAGTCTGCGCATCTGACCCGATTAAAGTTGTACAGATCCAGGAGTTGCATCCTTGTGCAAGATGCTTTATTCACATTGATTCTCCCCACCCAGGGGTAAAACTGGTTACCTGTGATTAACCCTTGTGTGCAGCTGTGGGCCAAGATTGGGGTGGATACTCCCCTGGGAGAGGAGTAGGTGCTGGTACATGAGTGTGTGCATCTTTTCTGTCAGTCCCTGTCTTTGTCATCTGGTGCCAGGGAGAGTTGATCAGGGAGAGTTGATCAGGGAGAGTTGATCAGGGAGAGGTGATCAGGGAGAGTTGATCAGGGAGAGTTGATCAGGGAGAGTTGATCAGGGAGAGGTGATCAGGGAGAGTTGATCAGGGAGAGTTGATCAGGAAGAGTTGATCAGGGAGAGTTGATCAGGGAGAGTTGATCAGGGAGAGTTGATCAGGGAGAGTTGATCAGGGAGAGTTGATCAGGGAGAGTTGATCAGGGAGAGTTGATCAGGGAGAGTTGATCAGGGAGAGTTGATCAGGGAGAGTTGATCAGGGAGAGTTGATCAGGGAGAGTTGATCAGGGAGAGTTGATCAGGGAGAGGTGATCAGGGAGAGTTTATCAGGGAGAGTTGATCAGGGAGAGTTGATCAGGGAGAGTTGATCAGGGAGAGTTGATCAGGGAGAGTTGATCAGGGAGAGTTGATCAGGGAGAGGTGATCAGGGAGAGGTGATCAGGGAGAGTTGATCAGGGAGAGTTGATCAGGGAGAGTTGATCAGGGAGAGTTGATCAGGGAGAGTTGATCAGGGAGAGAAGTGTAGAGCAGTTTGAGGCCCAGCCATGGCGGATAAGTAGTTACATAAAACCACACCTTTGCAGACCTGTCGATCTGATCATGCCATTCACACAAAGCCTGACCACTGCTGATGGCCTGAAGGGGAGACTGCAGCCTGCTGACCTCTCTTGGCGCAGGGGAGCTGGGCCACTCGGGTGCCTCCGAGGGGTCATGTGACTACGCCCTGCCCCCTGATGACGGCAGCAGCAAGAGCGACTCCGACACCTCGGAGCCTGAGCAGAAGTTGCTCAAATTTGCAGCCGACAGCCAAAAGCATGTGAGTATCGGCCATGTGTAGTGGTTGGTGCGTCCTTGAAATTTGTCTCTATGATAGAATTGTTGTCATCCTGTTGATGAATTGGGTTATGTATGTGTGAAATCTAGTAATTTTTAAAATATTATCAGAATGCAGTTTAACTACAAATATTTTTGTAATACATGTGTTATTTTTGTCCTGCATTGAAAGATCCTGGCTGTGTTCAGACACTGGTGATTAGACATGTTGAAATTTGATGCTGCTGACATTCATCAGTGCTCCCTGGACAAGAATGTTTTAAATCTGTCACAACACAGCCTCTCTATAAACAGGAGATTATATTATAATGTATTCTTTGCATGTATTTATTGACTGGTTGAGAAGTGCGGGCTCTGAATTGAATTTTTGTCCCGAAGCATCATTCTCAGGTGTGAGTGCTGGCAGTTTTACGGCTGGTAGTTGATGATGATGATGATGATGATGATGATGATGATGATGATGATGATGATGATGATGATGATGATGATGATATTGATGGTGATAGAGGTGATATCGATGGTAATAGTGGTTATGATTGTGATGATGATGATGATATCGATGGTGATAGTGGTGATATCCGTGGTGATTGTGATGATGATGATGATGTTGATGATGATGGTGATGATGATGATGATGATGATGATGATGATGATGATGATGATGATGATGATTGCTATTAAGAGAAATAACTGGACTTTGCAGGACACCCTGGAGAAGTGTGGCTACCTGTCCAAGCTGACAGGAAAAGTCAAGACGTGGAAACGCAGATTCTTCGTCCTGAGGGCTGGAGAGCTCTTCTACTACAAATCTCAGGTAGGGTAGGGCATTGCAGGGCAGGGCATTGCAGGGCAAGGCATTGCAGGGCAAGGCATTGCAGGGCAGGGCGGTGCAGGGCATTGCAGGGCAGACCAGAGCAGGGCAGACCAGGGCAACCTCATAGTGTGTATTACATCTGAGAATAACTGTATTTGTTGCCAGGTTTTATCGTTTTGCAGAAGCATGACCCACTAGTCACCCCACCCCCACCCCCAACTCCTCCCCCACCCCCAACTCCTCCCCCCAACCCCAACTCCTCCCTCCAACCCCAACTCCTACCCCCAACCCCCACCCCCAACTCCTCCCCCCAACCCCCACCCTCCAAAAAAAAAGAAAAGACAGTGAAGAAGTTTTTTGTTTGTTTTTAAAACCATCTGACATCTGATCTAATGTCATTGTAATGTGCAACCACCTCTGTCATCCATGTTTGATTACTGAATGCTACATGAAAGACTTCGGTGGTGCACACACAGAGCAGAGCAGCCACTGGGCTGTTGCGCTGATCTAGCACCAGGCCAGGCCTATCTTTTGTTGATTCATTCTCTCATGCAGAATGTAACAATATTGTATGTGGTATCACCTTTTCTTTGTGTAGGGTTTGCAGCTGGTTGTAACTTGGTAGAGTGAATCAAGGAATTATGTGACTGTGATGATTCGTTGAGAATCATTCTATGTTGTGTGTCCTGCAGCATGATGTTCTGAGGAAGCCGCAGGGGTCCATCGTGCTGGATGACCACACCCGCGTGGTGAAGTCCTCGGGGGAGCTGACCTTCGAGGTGCATTGTTGCTTCTCATGTTCCCTCATGACTCCTGTCTTCACTCCTCACTCCTCTCTCTGCATTTCAGTCTTTTAAATGTGTCTGTATCTCTTTTCTGTAATGCTGCCTAAATCATCTGACCTGTCCATTCATTTCTTTGTTCAATGTCCCTTCTTTCAGTCATCCAAATCTCCACCATCCTGCCCTTGTTGCAAAGACTGTCATACAATTTTATTTCCACCATCCTCACATGTACAGTGTATGTAATATTTCATTTTCCATTCTTTACTTTCAAATGATCTCAATTCTGTGGTACTTCCTTAGCTCTCTCTCCATCTGTCAGTCATCTTTAGTTCTGTGAATGTTTGCTTCTACATTGAGACAATGCATATTTTGTTAACATTGAAATAACATATTAAGATTTATGCACTTGATCTGTATGAGTGATCCCTGCTATGTTTTTGTCAGTCAACTTCTTGGTAAAAACTACAGTGATTGGCTTTAGAGAGATGAAATCATTGAATGGTTGGGTTTTCCCCCCTACCTTTCCAGATCACCACATCGAAGAAGACACACTACCTGACGGCTGATTCCTCTTCAGAGCTGGAGCGATGGGTCCGAAGTAAGTTTCTCGGGCCCGGCTTTGGCCTGTAGACACTAGGGATTCAGGCTTTCTGCAATCATTCAACATTACTCTTCACAATGTTACTTTTGTGTGGCCATTTTTTATGTGAGATATGATAAATATGAGTTGCCGTCAGCTGTGTGTCCTATTTTCCTGTCATGTATTTTAAAGTTTGGGTCAGCCGTACCGTCTTTTGATTGAGTTAATGAATTTCATGGTGTAACGGGACTGTAAACATGCCTGGATTTCTTTGCCATCCACAGCATAAGTACAACACTTTAACACTTTGACTTGGAAATTCCCCAGTTTGAAACATGTCATAGTGAACATACTCCCTTTTGAAAACTGAAATGTTTCACTCTTTCTTAACCAGAGATTCCTGCACCGTAAGCAATCTTTGTGGTCATTTTTGTTTGAACTCACTTTTTTTCTCGTCAGTTTTGAACCGAGTTCTCAAGCGCCAGGCCACCAGCTCACTCCTGGATCAGGTGGATTCCAAGGCTGTGGTCAAAGGTCACCTTGTGAAGGTGAGGGGCAGTTTCTCTCTTGGATTGCTGTCTTGCTATCATGCTGTCTTGCTGTCACGCTGTCTTGCTGTCACGCTGTCTTGCTGTCTTGCTGTCTTGCTGTCTTGCTGTCATGCTGTCTTGCTGTCTTGCTGTCACGCTGTCTTGCTGTCACGCTGTCTTGCTGTCTTGCTGTCATGCTGTCTTGCTGTCTTGCTGTCACGCTGTCATGCTGTCACGCTGTCTTGCTGTCTTGCTGTCACGCTGTCTTGCTGTCACGCTGTCTTGCTGTCTTGCTGTCTTGCTGTCTTGCTGTCATGCTGTCTTGCTGTCACGCTGTCTTGCTGTCATGCTGTCTTGCTGTCACGCTGTCTTGCTGTCTTGCTGTCATGCTGTCACGCTGTCTTGCTGTCATGCTGTCTTGCTGTCACGCTGTCTTGCTGTCTTGCTGTCACGCTGTCTTGCTGTCACGCTGTCTTGCTGTCATGCTGTCTTGCTGTCATGCTGTCTTGCTGTCTTGCTGTCACGCTGTCTTGCTGTCATGCTGTCTTGCTGTCTTGCTGTCTTGCTGTCTTGCTGTCATGCTGTCACGCTGTCTTGCTGTCATGCTGTCTTGCTGTCACGCTGTCTTGCTGTCTTGCTGTCACGCTGTCTTGCTGTCTTGCTGTCACGCTGTCTTGCTGTCACGCTGTCTTGCTGTCTTGCTGTCATGCTGTCTTGCTGTCACGCTGTCTTGCTGTCTTGCTGTCATGCTGTCTTGCTGTCATGCTGTCACGCTGTCATGCTGTCTTGCTGTCATGCTGTCTTGCTGTCTTGCTGTCACGCTGTCTTGCTGTCATGCTGTCTTGCTGTCACGCTGTCTTGCTGTCATGCTGTCTTGCTGTCTTGCTGTCACGCTGTCTTGCTGTCATGCTGTCACGCTGTCTTGCTGTCACGCTGTCTTGCTGTCTCCAGTTGTGGTGGCCAACATGGGAGTGTGTGCAAGCTAATTACTGTCACATTTGCCCATTCATATTCATGGCCTGTAAAGAGTTAGCTGGAAAGTATTCATAGTGGACTAATCTTTACTGTGTTTAGAATATCATGGGCACTCTTTGCTGCCTTACAGCTGGGACACCCACTGAATTTGAGAGGATGTTTACTTTCTCTTCCAAGGTGAAGAATGGCATCACAAGGCGATGCTGGTGTGTTCTCCTTGGAAACCACTTTCTCTACTACAAAACAAGGTGTGACAAGGTAAGCAAATAAAACAGGTATGTTGTGTTATTGTACAGGTACAGAAAGAAAACACACACAAAAGACAAATCATTTTGTGTATATTTTGCTAAGAGATTGTCAACATTGATCCGCATGATTACAAGCTGGTTAAGTTGTTAATACTGTCAAGCATTCAGGGTTGGATGCCATTATACACTCTCAGTCAGGATGGTGCATGAGTGTTCTTACCTGCTTTGCTGTGCTGAGCTCTTTTAGACAGAAGGTGAGATGTTGTGACTGTGGAGCAATAATGGTAATTCTGCTGACGGATTCCTCTCAAAAGTGGATGTCTGTCTCTCTCCAGACTCCCATGGGCCAGATCAACCTGCGTGATGCCAAGCTGGAGGAGATCGAGGATGTCTGCGATTCCGATGACGAGTCAGATGTGGCTACACCCTCCCACTATGTGCTGGCAATATGGCCGCCCTGTCAGAGTCCCACGTACCTCCTTGTTCCCACCAAGCAAGAAAAGGTTGGCAAACTTTTTTCATAGATGGAATTTTACCTATGGCGTATATAAACATGCTCTCGGCTAATTGTGGTCTTTATATGCAGGATGAAATCATTCATGCCAAAATGAAAAACACATTACTCGCAGTACAGTAGTAGGAACATGGCATTTATCAAGCGAGAGACATGATGCTGCTATCTATTATTGTCCCAGCACTCAAGGTGCTTGTCTGCAGCAGTATCTGTGTCTGTGCTGCCTGGAGACTTGGGATTATCGTTGCTTTCTCTGTCTGTGCCAGGACTCGTGGCTGTATCACCTCACCGTGGCCACAGGCGGAGGCAGTGGAAACATTGGCTCAGACTTCGAGCAGCTCATCGCCAAGCTAATGGAGGTCAACGGAGATGCAAGTATGTACAGAGCAGAGGTGTTCAAACCCACTCGCCCGCTTGCCTGAGGCGAGTTAAAATTGCGTCGGGCTAGTTATATCTGCAGAGTCACTCGCCCGACGGGCGAAGAAAAAAATTGGAGCACTTCGATTATATTTGCAATTGTCCGTGACTGGACAGCAACAGTCATATTGTCTGCCGCTGCATCTGCCATGTTTGCTTCATCTCGCGTTAAGCCTAGAGAGTTCCGGCGTCGCTCGCAACGAGCTAAAAATAGATTTCAGCGTCCTCAACTCATGCTTGATGGATGCGTTCGTCGCGCGTACTAGCAACGCGAATAAACCATCCACAGAAAAGAAGCAAAGGAAAACCAATGAAGAAAAGAAGAAGAAGGACAAGGAATACGAAGTTCATGTTTAATTGCTTACATGGCTCTACTGTTTTCTAGTCAGCTGGATTGTTTTTGATTACTACTAAGTTCTGTACAGTTTATTGTCATTTAATTCCAGAATACCCTCTGTTTTTTTAAGTTTCCTAATCATCTTTGAGTTGGTTAATGGTTACTTGTTTACAAGGTATTCTTGTATTCTAGTCAGCTGGATTGTTTTTTTATGACTACTCAGTATTGTACAGTTTATAGTCTCCTCCTGGTGAGATTCTAGGGTGAATTTTGTTTTGTTAATCTGAATTTATGGTTAAAGTCAGTTCTGAATATAATCCTTTGTTGTTGCTATGAATAACAAGTTTTGATGTTTTATTGATTCATTTATTTTTCAGTTTTCTAGCCAAGTTTTAAAGTTGGACTATGCTTTGTTGATTTCAAGCTGTGCAAAATACATAGCATATCATCTTCAATAAAGTCATGTTGAGTTGGTGTGTTTAGAAACTGCATTCAGTTTTTCATTATTTGTGCATGGAAGGCGGGCTGGTAAAAAAGTTGCGGGCTAGTAATACTTTTGAACTCCCCTGGTACAGAGACACAAAGTCACCAAAAACTTTGACTTGAAATACATGCTTTATTTTGTATGCCAGCATTTCCTTCTGGATAGGCATTGTCTTGAGGTATAAAACCACCTGTGATATCTGCATGTGTAGATGACTCCTTTGGACAGCACCTCGGAGAGGCTGTGTGGTGGTTCAGTACTGGTTTGCAGGGGACTTGTGGTTCAGTACTGGTTTGCAGGAGACTTGTGGTTCAGTACTGGTTTGCAGGGGAGAGGCTGTGTGGTGGTTCAGTACTGGTTTGCAGGAGAGAGGCTGTGTGGTGGTTCAGTACTGGTTTGCAGGAGAGAGGCTGTGTGGTGGTTCAGTACTGGTTTGCAGGGGAGAGGCTGTGTGGTGGTTCAGTACTGGTTTGCAGGGGAGAGGCTGTGTGGTGGTTCAGTACTGGTTTGCAGGAGAGAGGCTGTGTGGTGGTTCAGTACTGGTTTGCAGGGGAGAGGCTGTGTGGTGGTTCAGTACTGGTTTGCAGGGGAGAGGCTGTGTGGTGGTTCAGTACTGGTTTGCAGGGGAGAGGCTGTGTGGTGGTTCAGTACTGGTTTGCAGGGGAGAGGCTGTGTGGTGGTTCAGTACTGGTTTGCAGGGGAGAGGCTGTGTGGTGGTTCAGTACTGGTTTGCAGGGGAGAGGCTGTGTGGTGGTTCAGTACTGGTTTGCAGGGGAGAGGCTGTGTGGTGGTTCAGTACTGGTTTGCAGGGGAGAGGCTGTGTGGTGGTTCAGTACTGGTTTGCAGGGGAGAGGCTGTGTGGTGGTTCAGTACTGGTTTGCAGGGGAGAGGCTGTGTGGTGGTTCAGTACTGGTTTGCAGGGGAGAGGCTGTGTGGTGGTTCAGTACTGGTTTGCAGGGGAGAGGCTGTGTGGTGGTTCAGTACTGGTTTGCAGGGGAGAGGCTGTGTGGTGGTTCAGTACTGGTTTGCAGGGGAGAGGCTGTGTGGTGGTTCAGTACTGGTTTGCAGGGGAGAGGCTGTGTGGTGGTTCAGTACTGGTTTGCAGGGGAGAGGCTGTGTGGTGGTTCAGTACTGGTTTGCAGGAGACTTGTGGTTCAGTACTGGTTTGCAGGGGAGAGGCTGTGTGGTGGTTCAGTACTGGTTTGCTTGTGGGAGACTTGTGGTTCAGTACTGGTTTGCAGGGGACTTGTGGTTCAGTACTGGTTTGCAGGAGACTTGTGGTTCAGTACTGGTTTGCAGGGGAGAGGCTGTGTGGTGGTTCAGTACTGGTTTGCAGGAGACTTGTGGTTCAGTACTGGTTTGCAGGGGACTTGTGGTTCAGTACTGGTTTGCAGGAGACTTGTGGTTCAGTACTGGTTTGCAGGGGAGAGGCTGTGTGGTGGTTCAGTACTGGTTTGCTTGTGGGAGACTTGTGGTTCAGTACTGGTTTGCAGGGGAGAGGCTGTGTGGTGGTTCAGTACTGGTTTGCAGGAGACTTGTGGTTCAGTACTGGTTTGCAGGAGACTTGTGGTTCAGTACTGGTTTGCAGGGGAGAGGCTGTGTGGTGGTTCAGTACTGGTTTGCAGGAGAGAGGCTGTGTGGTGGTTCAGTACTGGTTTGCAGGAGACTTGTGGTTCAGTACTGGTTTGCAGGAGATTTGTGGTTCAGTACTGGTTTGCAGGAGATTTGTGGTTCAGTACTGGTTTGCAGGAGACTTGTGACAGTCAAACCATTGTTGTGGAGTCCAATATTGCATGACCTTATGCTCCCTTGGAAATCGCTTGATGGGTAGAGCTTCAGTCATGACCTTGCAGAGTGCAGACGTAAAAGTTGCTTTTGTGGTGTTGCAGACTCTGTGCTGTGGAAACACCCTCTCTTACTGAGCACCAAGGAGCCCATCAGCAAACCTCTCACCACTCTGCCCTCGGAGGAACTTCGACAGCAAGCTGTGGAGCTCTTTCTGGTAAGTGCCCCCAAAATGGGCACTTGTTTGAAAATTCATGTAGGAGTAGGAGTAGGAGGAGTAGTAGTTGTAGTTAGCCATCTGTCTTGAAAGACAGTAGTAGCCCCATGTTAGGTCACATGGCTCGAGGACAGTGTCTGAAGTGGCTAGAGAGTCCCACTCTGGCGAGGCAGTCCCTACCACACCCTCCACAGACTCCACACCCTCCACAGACTCCACACCCTCCACAGACTCCACACCCTCCACAGACTCCACACCCTCCACAGACTCCACACCCTCCACAGACTCCACACCCTCCACAGACTCCACACCCTCCACAGACTCCACACCCTCCACAGACTCCCCACCCTCCACAGACTCCACACCCTCCCCAGACTCCACACCCGTCCCCTGGCCACCAGTTCCCCCTGTCCCCTGTCCCCTGGCCACCAGTTCCCCCTGTCCCCCCTGTCCCCTGGCCACCAGTTCCCCCTGTCCCCTGTCCCCTGGCCACCAGTTCCCCCTGTCCCCTGGCCACCAGTTCCCCCTGTCCCCTGTCCCCTGGTCACCAGTTCCCCCTGTCCCCTGTCCCCTGGCCACCAGTTCCCCCTGTCCCCTGTCCCCTGGCCACCAGTTCCCCCTGTCCTCTGTCCCCTGGCCACCAGTTCCCCCTGTCCCCTGTCCCCTGGCCACCAGTTCCCCTGTCCCCTGGCCGCCAGTCCCCCCTGTCCTCTGTCCCCTGGCCGCCAGTTCCCCCTGTCCCCTGGCCGCCAGTTCCCCCTGTCCTCTGTCCCCTGGCCGCCAGTTCCCCCTGTCCCCTGGCCGCCAGTTCCCCCTGTCCCCTGGCCACCAGTTCCCCTGTCCCCTGTCCCCTGGCCACCAGTTCCCCCTGTCCCCTGTCCGCTGGCCACCAGATCCCCTGTCCCCCCTGTCCCCTGGCCGCCAGTTCCCCCTGTCCCCTCTCCCCTGGCCACCAGTTCCCCCTGTCCCCCCTGTCCCCTGGCTGCCAGTTCCCCTGTCCCCTGTCCCCTGTCCCCTGGCCACCAGTTCCCCCTGTCCCCTGTCCCCTGGCTGCCAGTTCCCCCTGTCCCCTGGCCACCAGTTCCCCCTGTCCCCCTGTCCCCTGGCCACCAGTTCCCCCTGTCTCCTGTCCCCTGGCCACCAGTTCCCCCTGTCCCCTGGCCACCAGTTCCCCCTGTCCCCTGTCCCCTGGCCACCAGTTCCCCTGTCCTCTGTCCCCTGGTCGCCAGTTCCCCCTGTCCCCTGTCCCCTGGCCACCAGTTCCCCCTGTCCTCTGTCCCTGGCCGCCAGTTCTCCCTGTCCCCTGTCCCCTGGCCGCCAGTTCTCCCTGTCCCCCCTGTCCTCTGGCCGCCAGTTCTCCCTGTCCCCTTGTCCTCTGGCCGCCAGTTCTCCCTGTCCCCCCTGTCCCCTGGCCGCCAGTTCCCCCTGTCTCCTGTCCCCTGGCCACCAGTTCCCCCTGTCCTCTGTCCCCTGGCCACCAGTTCCCCCTGTCTCCTGTCCCCTGGCCACCAGTTCCCCCTGTCTCCTGTCCCCTGGCTGCCAGTTCTCCCTGTCCCCTGTCCCTGGCTGCCAGTTCCCCCTGTCCCCTCTGTCCCCTGGCCACCAGTTCCCCCTGTCCCCTGTCCCCTGGCTGCCAGTTCCCCCTGTCCCCCCCTGTCCCCTGGCCACCAGTTCCCCCTGTCCCCCCTGTCCCCTGGCTGCCAGTTCCCCCTGTCCCCTGACCTCTGGCTGCCAGTTCCCCCTGTCCCCCTGTCCCCTGGCCACCAGTTCCCCTGTCCCCTGTCCCCTGGCCACCAGTTCCCCCTGTCCCCTGGCCGCCAGTTCCCCCTGTCCCCCCTGTCCTCTGGCCGCCAGTTCCCCCTGTCCCCCCTGTCCCCTGGCCACCAGTTCCCCCTGTCCCCTGGCCACCAGTTCCCCCTGTCCCCTGGCCACCAGTTCCTCTTGTCCCCTTGTCCTCTGGCCACCAGTTCCCCTGTCCCCTGGCCACCAGTTCCCCCTGTCCCTGTCCCCTGGCCACCAGTTCCCCCTGTCCCCTGGCCACCAGTTCCTCCTGTCCCCTGTCCCCTGGCCACCAGTTCCCCCTGTCCCCTGGCCACCAGTTCCCCCTGTCCCCAGTTCCCTGGCCACCAGTTCCCCTGTCCTCTGTCCCTGGCCGCCAGTTCCCCCTGTCCTCTGTCCCCTGGCCGCCAGTTCCCCCTGTCCTCTGTCACCTGGCCACCAGTTCCCCCTGTCCCCTGGCCACCAGTTCCCCCTGTCCCCTGTCCCCTGGCCACCAGTTCCCCCTGTCCCCTGGCCACCAGTTCCCCCTGTCCCCTGTCCCCTGGCCACCAGTTCCCCCTGTCCCCTGGCCACCAGTTCCCCTGTCCCCTGGCCGCCAGTTCCCCCTGTCCCTGTCTGGCCACCAGTTCCCCCTGTCCCCTGGCCACCAGTTCCCCCTGTCCTCTGTCCCCTGGCCACCAGTTCCCCCTGTCCCCTGGCCGCCAGTTCCCCTGTCCCCTGGCCACCAGTTCCCTCTGTCCTCTGTCCCCTGGCCACCAGTTCCCCCTGTCCCATGTTCCCTGGCCACCAGTTCCCCCTGTCCTCTGTCACCTGGCCGCCAGTTCCCCCTGTCCTCTGTCACCTGGCCGCCAGTTCCCCCTGTCCTCTGTCCCTGGCCACCAGTTCCCCCTGTCCCCTGGCCGCCAGTTCCCCCTGTCCCCTGTCCCCTGGCCACCAGTTCCCCTGTCCCCTGGCCACCAGTTCCCCCTGTCCCCTGGCCACCAGTTCCCCTGTCCTCTGTCCCCTGGCCACCAGTTCCCCCTGTCCTCTGTCCCTGGCCACCAGTTCCCCCTGTCCTCTGTCCCTGGCCGCCAGTTCCCCTGTCCCTGTCCCCTGGCCACCAGTTCCCCCTGTCCCCTGGCCACCAGTTCCCCCTGTCCCCTGTCCCCTGGCCACCAGTTCCCCCTGTCCTCTGTCCCCTGGCCACCAGTTCCCCCTGTCCCCTGGCCACCAGTTCCCCCTGTCCCCTGGCCACCAGTTCCCCTGTCCTCTGTCCCCTGGCCACCAGTTCCCCCTGTCCTCTGTCACCTGGCCACCAGTTCCCCCTGTCCTCTGTCACCTGGCCGCCAGTTCCCCCTGTCCTCTGTCACCTGGCCACCAGTTCCCCCTGTCCCCTGGCCACCAGTTCCCCCTGTCCTCTGTCCCCTGGCCACCAGTTCCCCCTGTTCCCTGGCCACCAGTTCCCCCTGTCCCCTGGCCACCAGTTCCCCCTGTCCTCTGTCCCCTGGCCACCAGTTCCCCCTGTCCTCTGTCCCCTGGCCACCAGTTCCCCCTGTTCCCTGGCCACCAGTTCCCCCTGTCCCTGGCCACCAGTTCCCCCTGTCCTCTGTCCCCTGGCCACCAGTTCCCCCTGTCCTCTGTCCCTGGCCACCAGTTCCCCTGTCCTCTGTCCCCTGGCCACCAGTTCCCCCTGTCCCTGTCCCCTGGCCACCAGTTCCCCCTGTCCTCTGTCACCTGGCCTCCAGTTCCCCCTGTCCCTGTCCCTGGCCACCAGTTCCCCTGTCCCTGTCACCTGGCCACCAGTTCCCCCTGTCCCCTGGCCACCAGTTCCCCCTGTCCTCTGTCCCCTGGCCACCAGTTCCCCCTGTCCCCTGGCCACCAGTGTCCCTGGCCACCAGTTCCCCCTGTCCCCTGTCCCCTGGCCACCAGTTCCCCCTGTCCTCTGTCCCCTGGCCACCAGTTCCCCCTGTCCTCTGTCCCCTGGCCGCCAGTTCCCCCTGTCCCCTGGCCACCAGTTCCCCCTGTCCCCTGGCCACCAGTTCCCCCTGTCCCCTGTCCCCTGGCCACCAGTTCCCCCTGTCCCCTGTCCCCTGGCCACCAGTTCCCCCTGTCCCCTGTCCCCTGGCCACCAGTTCCCCCTGTCCCCTGGCCACCAGTTCCCCCTGTCCCCTGGCCACCAGTTCCCCCTGTCCCCTGGCCACCAGTTCCCCCTGTCCTCTGTCCCCTGGCCACCAGTTCCCCCTGTCCTGCCACCAGTTCCCCTGTCCTCTGGCCGCCAGTTCTCCCTGTCCCTGTCCCCTGGCCGCCAGTTCCCCCTGTCCTCTGTCCCCTGGCCACCAGTTCCCCCTGTCCTCTGTCCCCTGGCCGCCAGTTCCCCCTGTCCCCTGGCCACCAGTTCCCCCTGTCCCCTGGCCACCAGTTCCCCCTGTCCCCTGTCCCCTGGCCACCAGTTCCCCCTGTCCCCTGTCCCCTGGCCACCAGTTCCCCCTGTCCCCTGGCCACCAGTTCCCCCTGTCCCCTGTCCCCTGGCCACCAGTTCCCCCTGTCCTCTGTTCCCTGGCCACCAGTTCCCCCTGTCCTCTGTCACCTGGCCACCAGTTCCCCCTGTCCCCTGTCCCCTGTCTGCCAGTTCCCCCTGTCCCGCCTGTCCCCTGGCCGCCAGTTCCCCCTGTCCCCTGTCCCCTGGCCACCAGTTCCCCCTGTCCCCTGGCCTCCAGTTCCTCTTGTCCTCACTTCTCTAGATGAAGTTTGACAGCACCTTTCTTGGTGCTGTGGCCATCAGCAAGGCATTCCTATTGTCTGTGGGGATACCTTTGTGTCTTAATATTAAGCCACTCTGTCCTACATCTTTGTAGCATCTGAAAACTTTGGTAGACATTTAACATTTTATACAATTGTAGTTTTGAGATAAGGCATTGCATGTAGGCCTTGATGACGCTTTGTGGAATGGGGTCCATCCTGTTTCCACTGCCTGTGTGAGATTGGGTTTGTCTGATTTCATCTTAGTTGAACTTCACTTCATCAGAGTGAAATCTGCAGCCATCCTGTGCTTCTGTTGCAGTCTGTCTTCAAGTTCATGAACTCTGTGATTGAGTCACAGCAGCTGGACTTCCACGTCAGCCTGGCGCAGTCCATCCTGAAGATGTGCATTCATCACTCGGAGCTGCAGAACGAGCTGTACTGCCAGCTCATCAAGCAGACCTCCCGCCCCACAGGCCAGCACAAGATGGCGGTAAGTTGGCTTGCCAAGCATGGCTCCAGTGTCTTGTCCCTTGTGGCAGCAAGCTGGCTTGTCAAGCATGGCTCCAGTGTCTTGTCCCTTGTGGCAGCAAGCTGGCTTGTCAAGCATGGCTCCAGTGTCTTGTCCCTTGTGGCAGCAAGCTGGCTTGTCAAGCATGGCTCCAGTGTCTTGTCCCTTGTGGCAGCAAGCTGGCTTGTCAAGCATGGCTCCAGTGTCTTGTCCCTTGTGGCAGCAAGCTGGCTTGTCAAGCATGGCTCCAGTGTCTTGTCCCTTGTGGCAGCAAGCTGGCTTGTCAAGCATGGCTCCAGTGTCTTGTCCCTTGTGGCAGCAAGCTGGCTTGTCAAGCATGGCTCCAGTGTCTTGTCCCTTGTGGCAGCAAGCTGGCTTGTCAAGCATGGCTCCAGTGTCTTGTCCCTTGTGGCAGCAAGCTGGCTTGTCAAGCATGGCTCCAGTGTCTTGTCCCTTGTGGCAGCAAGCTGGCTTGTCAAGCATGGCTCCAGTGTCTTGTCCCTTGTGGCAGCAAGCTGGCTTGTCAAGCATGGCTCCAGTGTCTTGTCCCTTGTGGCAGCAAGCTGGCTTGTCAAGCATGGCTCCAGTGTCTTGTCCCTTGTGGCAGCAAGCTGGCTTGTCAAGCATGGCTCCAGTGTCTTGTCCCTTGTGGCAGCAAGCTGGCTTGTCAAGCATGGCTCCAGTGTCTTGTCCCTTGTGGCAGCAAGCTGGCTTGTCAAGCATGGCTCCAGTGTCTTGTCCCTTGTGGCAGCAAGCTGGCTTGTCAAGCATGGCTCCAGTGTCTTGTCCCTTGTGGCAGCAAGCTGGCTTGTCAAGCATGGCTCCAGTGTCTTGTCCCTTGTGGCAGCAAGCTGGCTTGTCAAGCATGGCTCCAGTGTCTTGTCCCTTGTGGCAGCAAGCTGGCTTGTCAAGCATGGCTCCAGTGTCTTGTCCCTTGTGGCAGCAAGCTGGCTTGTCAAGCATGGCTCCAGTGTCTTGTCCCTTGTGGCAGCAAGCTGGCTTGTCAAGCATGGCTCCAGTGTCTTGTCCCTTGTGGCAGCAAGCTGGCTTGTCAAGCATGGCTCCAGTGTCTTGTCCCTTGTGGCAGCAAGCTGGCTTGTCAAGCATGGCTCCAGTGTCTTGTCCCTTGTGGCAGCAAGCTGGCTTGTCAAGCATGGCTCCAGTGTCTTGTCCCTTGTGGCAGCAAGCTGGCTTGTCAAGCATGGCTCCAGTGTCTTGTCCCTTGTGGCAGCAAGCTGGCTTGTCAAGCATGGCTCCAGTGTCTTGTCCCTTGTGGCAGCAAGCTGGCTTGTCAAGCATGGCTCCAGTGTCTTGTCCCTTGTGGCAGCAAGCTGGCTTGTCAAGCATGGCTCCAGTGTCTTGTCCCTTGTGGCAGCAAGCTGGCTTGTCAAGCATGGCTCCAGTGTCTTGTCCCTTGTGGCAGCAAGCTGGCTTGTCAAGCATGGCTCCAGTGTCTTGTCCCTTGTGGCAGCAAGCTGGCTTGTCAAGCATGGCTCCAGTGTCTTGTCCCTTGTGGCAGCAAGCTGGCTTGTCAAGCATGGCTCCAGTGTCTTGTCCCTTGTGGCAGCAAGCTGGCTTGTCAAGCATGGCTCCAGTGTCTTGTCCCTTGTGGCAGCAAGCTGGCTTGTCAAGCATGGCTCCAGTGTCTTGTCCCTTGTGGCAGCAAGCTGGCTTGTCAAGCATGGCTCCAGTGTCTTGTCCCTTGTGGCAGCAAGCTGGCTTGTCAAGCATGGCTCCAGTGTCTTGTCCCTTGTGGCAGCAAGCTGGCTTGTCAAGCATGGCTCCAGTGTCTTGTCCCTTGTGGCAGCAAGCTGGCTTGTCAAGCATGGCTCCAGTGTCTTGTCCCTTGTGGCAGCAAGCTGGCTTGTCAAGCATGGCTCCAGTGTCTTGTCCCTTGTGGCAGCAAGCTGGCTTGTCAAGCATGGCTCCAGTGTCTTGTCCCTTGTGGCAGCAAGCTGGCTTGTCAAGCATGGCTCCAGTGTCTTGTCCCTTGTGGCAGCAAGCTGGCTTGTCAAGCATGGCTCCAGTGTCTTGTCCCTTGTGGCAGCAAGCTGGCTTGTCAAGCATGGCTCCAGTGTCTTGTCCCTTGTGGCAGCAAGCTGGCTTGTCAAGCATGGCTCCAGTGTCTTGTCCCTTGTGGCAGCAAGCTGGCTTGTCAAGCATGGCTCCAGTGTCTTGTCCCTTGTGGCAGCAAGCTGGCTTGTCAAGCATGGCTCCAGTGTCTTGTCCCTTGTGGCAGCAAGCTGGCTTGTCAAGCATGGCTCCAGTGTCTTGTCCCTTGTGGCAGCAAGCTGGCTTGTCAAGCATGGCTCCAGTGTCTTGTCCCTTGTGGCAGCAAGCTGGCTTGTCAAGCATGGCTCCAGTGTCTTGTCCCTTGTGGCAGCAAGCTGGCTTGTCAAGCATGGCTCCAGTGTCTTGTCCCTTGTGGCAGCAAGCTGGCTTGTCAAGCATGGCTCCAGTGTCTTGTCCCTTGTGGCAGCAAGCTGGCTTGTCAAGCATGGCTCCAGTGTCTTGTCCCTTGTGGCAGCAAGCTGGCTTGTCAAGCATGGCTCCAGTGTCTTGTCCCTTGTGGCAGCAAGCTGGCTTGTCAAGCATGGCTCCAGTGTCTTGTCCCTTGTGGCAGCAAGCTGGCTTGTCAAGCATGGCTCCAGTGTCTTGTCCCTTGTGGCAGCAAGCTGGCTTGTCAAGCATGGCTCCAGTGTCTTGTCCCTTGTGGCAGCAAGCTGGCTTGTCAAGCATGGCTCCAGTGTCTTGTCCCTTGTGGCAGCAAGCTGGCTTGTCAAGCATGGCTCCAGTGTCTTGTCCCTTGTGGCAGCAAGCTGGCTTGTCAAGCATGGCTCCAGTGTCTTGTCCCTTGTGGCAGCAAGCTGGCTTGTCAAGCATGGCTCCAGTGTCTTGTCCCTTGTGGCAGCAAGCTGGCTTGTCAAGCATGGCTCCAGTGTCTTGTCCCTTGTGGCAGCAAGCTGGCTTGTCAAGCATGGCTCCAGTGTCTTGTCCCTTGTGGCAGCAAGCTGGCTTGTCAAGCATGGCTCCAGTGTCTTGTCCCTTGTGGCAGCAAGCTGGCTTGTCAAGCATGGCTCCAGTGTCTTGTCCCTTGTGGCAGCAAGCTGGCTTGTCAAGCATGGCTCCAGTGTCTTGTCCCTTGTGGCAGCAAGCTGGCTTGTCAAGCATGGCTCCAGTGTCTTGTCCCTTGTGGCAGCAAGCTGGCTTGTCAAGCATGGCTCCAGTGTCTTGTCCCTTGTGGCAGCAAGCTGGCTTGTCAAGCATGGCTCCAGTGTCTTGTCCCTTGTGGCAGCAAGCTGGCTTGTCAAGCATGGCTCCAGTGTCTTGTCCCTTGTGGCAGCAAGCTGGCTTGTCAAGCATGGCTCCAGTGTCTTGTGTCCCTTGTGGCAGCAAGCTGGCTTGTCAAGCATGGCTCCAGTGTCTTGTCCCTTGTGGCAGCAAGCTGGCTTGTCAAGCATGGCTCCAGTGTCTTGTCCCTTGTGGCAGCAAGCTGGCTTGTCAAGCATGGCTCCAGTGTCTTGTCCCTTGTGGCAGCAAGCTGGCTTGTCAAGCATGGCTCCAGTGTCTTGTCCCTTGTGGCAGCAAGCTGGCTTGTCAAGCATGGCTCCAGTGTCTTGTCCCTTGTGGCAGCAAGCTGGCTTGTCAAGCATGGCTCCAGTGTCTTGTCCCTTGTGGCAGCAAGCTGGCTTGTCAAGCATGGCTCCAGTGTCTTGTCCCTTGTGGCAGCAAGCTGGCTTGTCAAGCATGGCTCCAGTGTCTTGTCCCTTGTGGCAGCAAGCTGGCTTGTCAAGCATGGCTCCAGTGTCTTGTCCCTTGTGGCAGCAAGCTGGCTTGTCAAGCATGGCTCCAGTGTCTTGTCCCTTGTGGCAGCAAGCTGGCTTGTCAAGCATGGCTCCAGTGTCTTGTCCCTTGTGGCAGCAAGCTGGCTTGTCAAGCATGGCTCCAGTGTCTTGTCCCTTGTGGCAGCAAGCTGGCTTGTCAAGCATGGCTCCAGTGTCTTGTCCCTTGTGGCAGCAAGCTGGCTTGTCAAGCATGGCTCCAGTGTCTTGTCCCTTGTGGCAGCAAGCTGGCTTGTCAAGCATGGCTCCAGTGTCTTGTCCCTTGTGGCAGCAAGCTGGCTTGTCAAGCATGGCTCCAGTGTCTTGTCCCTTGTGGCAGCAAGCTGGCTTGTCAAGCATGGCTCCAGTGTCTTGTCCCTTGTGGCAGCAAGCTGGCTTGTCAAGCATGGCTCCAGTGTCTTGTCCCTTGTGGCAGCAAGCTGGCTTGTCAAGCATGGCTCCAGTGTCTTGTCCCTTGTGGCAGCAAGCTGGCTTGTCAAGCATGGCTCCAGTGTCTTGTCCCTTGTGGCAGCAAGCTGGCTTGTCAAGCATGGCTCCAGTGTCTTGTCCCTTGTGGCAGCAAGCTGGCTTGTCAAGCATGGCTCCAGTGTCTTGTCCCTTGTGGCAGCAAGCTGGCTTGTCAAGCATGGCTCCAGTGTCTTGTCCCTTGTGGCAGCAAGCTGGCTTGTCAAGCATGGCTCCAGTGTCTTGTCCCTTGTGGCAGCAAGCTGGCTTGTCAAGCATGGCTCCAGTGTCTTGTCCCTTGTGGCAGCAAGCTGGCTTGTCAAGCATGGCTCCAGTGTCTTGTCCCTTGTGGCAGCAAGCTGGCTTGTCAAGCATGGCTCCAGTGTCTTGTCCCTTGTGGCAGCAAGCTGGCTTGTCAAGCATGGCTCCAGTGTCTTGTCCCTTGTGGCAGCAAGCTGGCTTGTCAAGCATGGCTCCAGTGTCTTGTCCCTTGTGGCAGCAAGCTGGCTTGTCAAGCATGGCTCCAGTGTCTTGTCCCTTGTGGCAGCAAGCTGGCTTGTCAAGCATGGCTCCAGTGTCTTGTCCCTTGTGGCAGCAAGCTGGCTTGTCAAGCATGGCTCCAGTGTCTTGTCCCTTGTGGCAGCAAGCTGGCTTGTCAAGCATGGCTCCAGTGTCTTGTCCCTTGTGGCAGCAAGCTGGCTTGTCAAGCATGGCTCCAGTGTCTTGTCCCTTGTGGCAGCAAGCTGGCTTGTCAAGCATGGCTCCAGTGTCTTGTCCCTTGTGGCAGCAAGCTGGCTTGTCAAGCATGGCTCCAGTGTCTTGTCCCTTGTGGCAGCAAGCTGGCTTGTCAAGCATGGCTCCAGTGTCTTGTCCCTTGTGGCAGCAAGCTGGCTTGTCAAGCATGGCTCCAGTGTCTTGTCCCTTGTGGCAGCAAGCTGGCTTGTCAAGCATGGCTCCAGTGTCTTGTCCCTTGTGGCAGCAAGCTGGCTTGTCAAGCATGGCTCCAGTGTCTTGTCCCTTGTGGCAGCAAGCTGGCTTGTCAAGCATGGCTCCAGTGTCTTGTCCCTTGTGGCAGCAAGCTGGCTTGTCAAGCATGGCTCCAGTGTCTTGTCCCTTGTGGCAGCAAGCTGGCTTGTCAAGCATGGCTCCAGTGTCTTGTCCCTTGTGGCAGCAAGCTGGCTTGTCAAGCATGGCTCCAGTGTCTTGTCCCTTGTGGCAGCAAGCTGGCTTGTCAAGCATGGCTCCAGTGTCTTGTCCCTTGTGGCAGCAAGCTGGCTTGTCAAGCATGGCTCCAGTGTCTTGTCCCTTGTGGCAGCAAGCTGGCTTGTCAAGCATGGCTCCAGTGTCTTGTCCCTTGTGGCAGCAAGCTGGCTTGTCAAGCATGGCTCCAGTGTCTTGTCCCTTGTGGCAGCAAGCTGGCTTGTCAAGCATGGCTCCAGTGTCTTGTCCCTTGTGGCAGCAAGCTGGCTTGTCAAGCATGGCTCC